>RJWM01037521.1:0-17378 GCA_004363535.1 Dasyprocta punctata | reverse complement strand
ACTAAATGAAATGCCCTGTAGTGTTTAGTACATATTAGCTCTTTCCCTTGATGTTTTTCAAAATAAGCAAATTAAGTTGCTTTTATATACCATCAAATATAGCCAGACACTTTAATAAGTGGTTGATAGTTTGTGGCAAAATACAGTAACTTCTTATATAGCTATATATTTGTTTTTTGTTTTATTATTTGATTCATTTAGTTTTACTAATTTATAGATAAAAAGTTGCTGTCACTTCATTCATTTACAGTATTTCAAAAATGTAGTGAAAGATTAAAGGAGATAAACTTCCCCCCCCCATAGGTTTTTTTATTATTTGGTCTGACAGTTTTATATTTTTTATTTTAAAATATTTTTAAAATAAGGTGTATTTTGACAAACGCTAGATTACTTGCTCCCCATTTGTAGTGCTCTTGGGTGATATATTTATTAATTTTTCAGAAATCTCCATTTTGTATTAGTTTAGGGAAATATCAAAAGCTCAATTATTTTTGTCATGCTTGAGTCAGTGTATTTAATGGTAATGCTCAGGATGGATTTTGATCATATTTTAGAGGTAATTTAAGGTTTTAAAATCTTTACTAAAAATTATAGATCTTCTGCTGAAGACTAATATTTTTTATTTAATTAGAATGTATTATCGTAAATTCTATTTTATGCTTTGAAAACAAGATGTTTGAGTTTTGCTTAACCCAGTTTTAAAAATTTTATTCTTTTTCCTTTTTCTTTTTTGCTTTTCCTTTGTTTCTTTGTTTGTCCCTTTCTTTCTTTTGACCAGAAATTTTAGTTTACTTTCATTTGGAGAAGAAGCTGAGGAAGAAGAAGAGGAAGTAAATCGAGTCAGTCAGGTAATCGCTCACTTGCCTTTTTTCTGAATTATAAGAGATTAAAATATACTTCTTGTTCATTTTATATGTCCTGTTCCTGCTATACCTGGACTAGCACATTTTACATGATACACACTCAGTAAGTGTACACTGAATTGCTTTGTAAAGTGATTTGAGATCAGTAATATTAACACCTTCTAAGTTGATTTGCCCTCTTAAAATTATTGAATTATTTATTTTTTAATCTGGTGTTTGTTGTGTTTTGTTTTGTTTATTGACACAAGCTTTTGTATGTAGTTCAGGCTGGGCTTGAATTTACTCTGTAACCAGACTGGCCTTGAACTTGCAGCAATCCTCCTGGTTCAGCCTCCTGAATGTTGAGATTATAGTAGTGTGTCACCATACTTGACAGACCTTTGCGTATTTTTCTGACAGTTAAAACTAGACTTAAAGATTTTTTTGAATGGTTCAACTTTATAGTTCAGATTTTAGTTCATATTTGTTTATTCAGTTTGCTAGATAATGATTATTACCGTTATTATAATAAACAACCACAGACCAAAGCTTTTATATTCATCTTAATCTTATTATTGTGCCGTTTGTTTGCTTAATTCTCTTCACAGTCCTTTGAGATGGGCATTTTTGTTGTATTACTTGTGAATAAATTCAGGTATAGATAGGCTATAATTTGCTCAGAATAGCATGCCTTGTAAATAGCCACAGCTGGGACTTGAGTCATGTCTAACGATAAACCCTTGTCTTTGGGTAGTACATTGCCTTCTACATTTTACTTCATCAGTCCTCCTCATAGGCCTCTATGTGGTCTTCCTCAGTTTCATTTTCATTATAAGACTCATTGCTGAGACTCCCATAGTAGTGTCTTACCATTGTTGGAAGCAAATTCTGGTATTTGTTCTCCAAAAAAAAAATCATCCTCAGGAGTTTTTACTCCCCAAAGTTTTGCTGTGGCTTCCTTGCTTGAAAATTAGTGAGTACTGAGACCTGAATGATTAAGTTCAAAAATTATATTGTATTAATTAAAACTTAATAACCTATCCCTCCCTTTTTTGTTTACCACAGTCACCTACTATTTTTTAACCAGTTCACCATAATATCATTGATTTAAAAGCACTTTATTGTTACCATTGGCTTTATTGCTTTATCCATTTGCTGCCCTCATTGTTGAGCATGGTTTGGGGAAGCAAATATTGGGCACATAGTAAGCTCTTTACTTATAGTCATTGCATTAAAAGTGAATTAAAATAGGAATGTAGAAGAAGTAACTTGGTCATAATTTTTCTTGCTCTTTACAGTATCTTTGAGTGATCTGTCTTCGATATTATGAAATCAGTTACTGCCTACTTACAAATCAACATTCCAAACTCTAGGAGCTAAGGCTAAAATTTTCTTCTGGATTCTTTGTTTTTCTAAGAGCATGTTGGTAATACAGAATAGAGGTGTCCACTTTGGGGAATTGGTACAATGCATGTAACATAATCTTGGTCATTTTCAATCCCTTTGTCCTGCTGTCCCTTTCCTTCTTCACTCTCTCTGATCCTCCTCCCCATTTTCAATCTTATCTGATTTATTTATTACACTTCAGGTTTCTTATAGAAGAGGCAAAAGGCAATATTTGATTTTCCAACTTTACTTCTTTTAACATGAGAGTCTTCTAGTTCTGTCCATTTTCTTGAAAATGACGTGAGATATTTCTATGTTAGATCTCAAAATTAAATTTATTTTCATATGAAAACCTTTCCCAATGCTTTATAAACGTCATAGCTCTGACCCCTTGATGTCTCAGGGCTCATCTTTTTCAAATAATGCATCAATCTTGTTCATGATTCAAATTTGTATGTTATCAAAATGAAAGTTTCACTATATGTCATGATTCTGGAAGTGTATTTGTGAATGGGAAAAACCACAAATGTTAGATTTGGGAATTAGCAGGGTTTTACTGATGTCAAGTTTCCTTGCATTCTTGGGCCTTCCAGTCCATTTTCTCTCCCTCTCCCCCTCTACCTCCCCCTCTTACTCTTGCTCTTCCTCTTCCTCTCTTCCTCCCCCTCCCCTCCCCTCCCCTTCCCTTTCCCTGTCTTCCTCTCCCTCTCCCTCTCTCCCTCTGTCTCTGTCTCTTTCTCTCTGTTTCTCTCTTTCCCCCACCTCATTGCTTTTTTGTTTTTCTCTGTGATTTAGCTCCTGACTACCTCTGCCTCTCTCCTTCACTGAGCTCCCACCCAGGCTGAACTAGATACTTCTTTCTGTGATAATCTGTCTATGCCATCAAAACACTTACCATACTGCATGATAATGCTTTGTTAATGTTTTATTTTCTCATCTTCTAACTATGCTAAATATTTATTTTATGTAATGTAATTTCTACAAGAATCATGCTATACAGATGTCATTCTTGTTTCATGGTTTAAAAAAAAGTCGGTGTTCAGAGAGGTTAAATCAGTTGTTCAAGAATGTGTACATAGGTACTAAAGTTGAAATTTTGGACTTAGATTTTTATAGTTATTAAGTTTAGAATATAATGATGAGTGCTGCAGATGCTATCTTCCTCAAGCCCAAGCCATGTAAAAGATTGCTTAGACATTTCATTGGTAACATAGAATTTCAGCAGCAATGCTCAATGCAATTAGCCCACTGCCCACCTTTAACCTTACAGGGTTTTGGGTAGTAGGTTGAGTGGCTCTAGAAAGCAGAGATGGAAGAAAGGAGTTGTCTTATGAATATTTCTGTTGAAGTTAAAATTTTGATTTTAAGTAACTTTTGTTCACAATTACTTTGCTTTGGACTTCACTAGGAGATCAGTTTGAGTTTTTTCTGTTTGTAACAACAGAATGTATTACGTGCCCAAAACTTACCTTCTTTCTACTGCTTTTAATTGTACAACATGATATGCTTAAATTATATCGAAGATTGTAACTTATACTCCAAAAGCCGTTTGTGTTTTTTGTAAAATTGCAGTGTGAAAGGGTACTACTTAGTCAGTGGCAGCTTATTCTTTACTTTTCTGTTAAACCTGAGACATGTAAAATCTTTTTTCCTCTGCCAAGAAAATTACAACTTACAGACCATTATCAAATGAGTATTATTATCTTAGTAGTGTAACATTGTATTTCTCTCATTTGACGCTTTAAAGAGAGGTGCTATTTGATAAAATTACTGTCCTAGATCCATATGTCTAGCCCACTTAACTTTTCTCTAGCTGCCTGCTGGATACCTTTGTGTGAATATCTCCCTAGTTACCCAAGCCCTGGCCAACGCTAACTATCTTTCTTTCCCATACTTCAATTTGTAACTTTTCTTTCTATTTCCTGATAGCAGTATCTTCCAAATAACTTTAGGTTCAACTCTGATTTGTTATTTTTTTTTTCCCTGCATTACCAGTTAGTTGCACTGTCCTGGCAAGTTTTCATTAAAAAAAAATCTCAGATCTATTTTTTCCTTTTAATTTTCTACTACCTTTGTTCAGGCTTTCCTTATTTCTAGGCTGTGCTTGGCAGTAATCTACCCAGGGGTCTCCCATCTCCCTTCTCTTCCTTGCCTTCCACTCATGGCCACCTGAGTAGCTTTCCTAATGCTCAAGATGTTGCCATTACTCTCTATTGGGGTGGGGGCATAATATATATCTATATCTATATCTTGGCTTCTAAATTCTAGCCTTTCCTTTCATGACTTTTCTTCACCAACTCTGTCCTTTTGTCTAATACTTCTTAAACTTCCCTGTTGATGAAATTACTTGTGGTGCTCTTTTAAAAATGAGGTTCTTAGGCCCCATTTAAAACCCACTGAATCAGAATTTCTAAGTAAGAAGCCTAAGAAGCTGTATGTTTAATGAAATCTCCTAGAGTTCATATTTAGGAAAAACTTGGAATGCTGCATGGTTTGCTGTTCTGTGTGTTTGCTTTGTCTTTTCCCATTTGTGTGCTTTTATGTTCTTTTCTTGGCATGAAATGTCCCATTCCACCTGTTGATGTCAAAGTCATATTTATTTTCAACATCCAAAAATCCATCTTTTCCAGTTTTTTTAGCACTTCTTTTTTTTAACCTAACCTTTGCCTTTCATATATTAGTGTACATTTTCCTTTTTAAAACATCCCTTTTGCTTTATTATGCAAGGAGCATATGACTATACTCTCAGTCTATTCCAACTGTATACTCTGTACTCTCTTCCTTACTAATTCTGAAACATCCGGGTTGCAGACTCCTTGAAAATAGATTTTTGTGTCATCTGTGAGTGACTGTGTTAGCATAGAATTAGATTGGATTTAGGATCATACAAACTTATACTGAAACTTTGCTTTTTACTAACACTTTATGACCTTGGATAACTTAGTCTTTGTACCCCTCAGTTTTCCTTTTTGTAACATAGAAATATTATGTATCAGTTAGGGTTGTGAGATAAGCATATGGATAGTCTTTATTTTGGTACATGATGCAATCTTGAAAAATATCTTTAAAAAGGCAAGTGTCTTAAAATAGAACAGTATTCTGTATAATTCGTATTTTGTTCTCAGAAAGGCAAAAAGATACCAAATTGTCTGCAGTATGATCATATTTATTATGTAGAAGCTGCTGTCCTTAATCCCAGGCACTCTGGAAGGCAGGTCAGAAAACCTGTGCAGCCGCTCACCTTTTGGAGGTAGAAGGCAAGATGCTTCACACAGTGGCCTAGTGTCCTTCCTGAGGATCTTAGATAATCACTTGAGCAGCCTTGGAGCATGGTGTGCTTTTGTACATTATGATGCACTAACAGCCTGTACATGCAAGTGGGTCTTAGCACATCGTAAGATCTCAGGCCTACGGAATTAGCTGTTTTGTCTATTTTACATATTGGACAAGTGAGTAGTTTAGTTTGAGAAAAATAAAACAGCAAAAAAATTATTGAAATTTATGGGTTTAAAAGAAAGAAAATTGCTCTAGTGTACAAGAGGTAAATTTAAAAAGAAACCAAATAGAAGTATATTTTTGTTTATTTTGCTGATGTGCAGTTCTTCAGACTATGAGCATACCTCAGATACATTTTACTTTTTTGCTAAAATGAAACCTTGGTATGAAAAAGGAAGATTAGCATGAATGTTAGAAAAATATGACTTTTAAAAATTCAACCTTATTATTTTTAAATGTATGAAATAATTAAAACCAAAACCAAGTATGTATCCTTTGATGACTAGAAACAATTTGCAGTTTCAAGAAATTTTTTTGAAGGGCTAAAACTTAATGGTTCATTATTCATTTGCAAGTTTCTTTTTTCAGTGATTCCATCATGTTAAGTTTTATTCCAGAACTTGTCTGACTGATCACACATTAATAAGTGATAAAGTTTGAATTGAGACTTGACTTTATATGAAAGGAGAAATAAGAGAGAGTCCCTTCTGGTTTATGGATTATCAGTGTGGAATTACAGACCCGCCTTCATCCCACTTATTTATTCGTGACATGGTGTCTTCCCACATGGATTAGCTTTCCTTCATTATTTATTTCAGTATCTTTCTACTACCTGATAAAATCTCCTTAGAATCGTAGAATTTTATAGCTTAAAGGAATCTCGTCCAACTTCCTTTCTTTACAGATGAGGAAACTGAGAATCCGTTTAAGTGACTTGCCAGACTGACTTCATTTCCTTTTTGATAGGATTGTGTGATAGAGGATGTCATAGTAATCATGCTGTAGGTTCAGAAAAGCGTATTGTCAGATTCTCATTATATTCTTGTGGGAAACATGAAGAAATGTGATCTGGGATTAGATATATAGCTAATTGAATAGTTCTGCCCAACAGGGGCTTTTTTGTCAACATGTGCCTGATTTTGTTTTAAATAGTGAGTTGAAATGTAATAAGAACACATGTAAATTCTGCAGTTTAATTCAGTGCAATCAGCTGAATATATAAATAGCCTTAATTAATCTTAGTTGCATCATTAAGAATAAGTTTTATAGAATAAAGGATTTAACATTCTCTGCATTATTTAGATCTCATTTGCATCATTTTGCTCAGTTCTGAATGAATTTAAGAAAGATTAACAAACTAGATGCATCCAGAGGAAGAGAGGATGGTAAAGAGGATAGGGCTGATGGCAAAAACTGCCTCTCAAAACAAATGCTTGAGGAATGAGTATACACCAGCAAAGTAAAAATCAAATGAGGATACAATTTTAGACCACAAATATGTAAAGAATTCTTTTCTGAAAGATCCTTCATTTCATACTGCTTTCTTAAATAATAGTCTCATTCATATGTCTGTATTGGTTGACATTCTTATGTGTAACTTATATACAGATACTAAAAAATATTTTCCAAGTAAAATGTTATAGATAAGTAGTTTTCATGAAGCAAGTTAAATGGGAAGTCTGTTTAAAAGTATCTCAGTTGTAAGATTTTAATGTGATAATCAAGTTGGTACTATAGTTCTCTCACTACAAGTGAACATTTTTAGTTAAAACTCAACCTCTTAGAAGGACTTTTTTCTCACCCAGAAAAGTTATACTGATAACTAAATAAATTCATCACTTTAAGAATGGATAAGATTGTTTTGTCCTATTCTAGTTTATCCTGTGAAATTAAACTTTTCCCCAAAGTTGGAAGGTTGTGGTGGCCATGATATGAGGAGTTTCTGGCAGGCCAGTGGCACAGAATTGTCAAAAGTGTTACACAGTCTAATTTATAAAATATTTCTGCTGTCTCAAATCGCTAACACTTTTACTTTACTTATATTTCTAGTTGTTTCTATTTAACAATTTAAAAAAGCTTTAGCATATTTGGTTAGTTTTGTATAACCATTAAAGTACTGCCATTAATGTAGTACATTTAAATAAAACAAAATTAGTATCATACTTCTGGAGCTCAGAAATCTGAAACAGGTTTCACTGGGCTAAATATCAAGGTATTAACAGTGTTGCCTTCTTTCAAGAGGCTCTTGGGAGAATCATTCCCTTCCCTTTACCAACTTCTAGAGACTGGCTCTATTCCTTGACAGGACCCATCCTCTATCATCAAAGCCAGCAGTAACTGTTAAAGTCTTTTATTGTCATCCTGAAACCAACTTTCTTAGCTTTCTCTTTACTTATGAGGACCCTTGTGAGTACACTGGACCTACTCTGAAAATCCAGGATCATCTCTCCATATCAAATTCCTTAATACATCTACAGAATTCCTTTTTACATGTAATACAGCATATTCACAGCTTATGGGGATTAGGAAATCTTTGAAGGCCACTATTCTGGTGTATCAAAACTAAACTCTATATAGTATATCTAATAATAGAACTTGTTTATTGTTCCTTTGTATTCTAGAAAGTAGAACTATTGTTGATTGTATGGTTAGAAATTACATAATAGTTTTTTTTTTTTTTTCCTAATTAGAAAATTTTCCTGTAATGGAAGCCATTTTAAGAAGAGAGAGAGAGAATGAATAAGCTCTTTAGGTGTGAGACATGGGTTGACCAGTTAGCAGTGATGTTAAGGAGATTCTTACTTTGGTTAAGAAAATAGATTAAGTTGTTCCTAAAAATCTTTTATTTTTAACTAAGGAGAGGGAGAGGAAGCTGAGCCATCACTGTATTTATAGGAATTGTCCCGTGTGATTGTAGGAACTGGCAAGTCCAAAATAGCCAGAGTAGGCCAGCAGGCTGAAGATATGAGGACTGGTTAATAGTCTGAAATCTGCAGGTTGGAAACTCTAGTCGGATTTCTATGTTGACGCCTTGAGGCAGAATTACTACATCTTTGCGAATCCTCAATCTTACTCATTATACCTTCTGTTAATTGGATGAAGCGCACTCATATTATGGAGGGTAATCTCAAAGCCTGCTGATTTAACCATGAAAATATTTTCATAGCCATGTCTAGACTGGTGTTGACAACACAGCTGGTCACCATGGCCCAGACTGGTTACCACATAAAGTAACCATCAAACAAGAGTTAGAGGTTGAGCCCCAGACCTAGCTAGCTGTCTGGCCAGTGTTGTTCCCCTGTAGCATCATGTGTCCTTCTCTTCTTCCATCCCTCCCTTCCTTCTTTTTCTCCTCTTCTTCCCTCCTCCTTCCTTCTTCCCTCCCTTCCTCCCTCCCTTTTTCCAATGCTTTACTTAGTTCCTGCAGTTTTGATGCTGCTTTGTTCTAATGTGTGAAGTTCCAGTGATGTAATTTTCCTGCATCCCCTTTGCTGTTCATTTTTAGATTTACTTACAGACCATTTTAAATTGGCTGTGGAGCTTCTTACACTGAATTCATTAAGCATATTTAGTGGTTCGTTTTTGTTTTTGTTTCTGTTTTTGTTTTCTTCCCTGCAGCTAAATCCTTTAGTCAGGTTGTTTTATGTAATTTTTAAAACACTTAAAAATATATTTGTTGTTTCTTCCTCTGAAGTTATTACTACCTGATGGAATAAATAAGATTTTTAAAATAGGTCATTCAGATAGAATAGGCATTGAAGACAAAGTTTGGATTCATTTTAGCGCTCTTTGAGATTGTCTTCTTATTTCTTGGGTTCCCCAATTTAGTTTCTCTGCTTCCTGGATGCAGTCTACTGTTATGCGGAGGACGACCTAAAAATTGCTTTTGATCATATATGTCTATGCTAATTCTGTTTTGAAAGTAATTAAAATTTGAAATAATAATAATTATTCAGATTGACTAGTTCCTCTTATCATCAAGTCTTATTTTAAATTAGTGTAAAACAAAAATAAGAAACCTTTTTAACATCTAGTTATTTTAAATTGTTATAAAAAGGATATATAAATATATATCCTGTGCAATATGATGTTTTAAAATATGTATACATCATGGAATGGCTACATTGAGCTAATTGACATATGCATTACCGCATATATTATTTTTTTTGTGATGAGAACATTTAAAATCTACTCCCTTAGTAATTTTCAAGAATGCAATACAAGAATGCACCACCACCCTGCACTGATCCTAGGTCTTCATACTTGCTAGGCAAATATTCTATCACTGAACAGTGTCTCCAATCCCAGGACCCCATTTTTAAAAAAATCACAATTGAATTGACAGTTCTGAGCTAACATTTACGATTCAATGAAATAGCGTAGTTTCCTACTGGAGCAGAAATTTAGAGACCTGAATTATAACTTACTTTTGCTACTTGTGTAACTTTCATTTTCTGATCGGTGAACCAACAGGCTAGAAACAAGGATCAGAGGCCAATTCTAGTTGTGTTGTTTATGATTTTGACTCCAAGAGTGTGTCGGGTGGAGTTTTAAAAGATTCTTTCTTAGAGTGAATGAAGACAACCTGGTGTCCAGAGATGCAGGAGCAAAGAACTTTGGTGAAAGAAGGGATTAACAAATGATGTTCAGGTTTTATTACAGTTTTGGTTATATTGTTTTCACTGGACCCTTCCTCCTCCTACATGTATCTTACTTAATTCTTTATGTGAAATAGTCAAGGCTGCTATTTCCATTTTATAGGCAAGTGTTCTGAAGTCTGATGAGGTCATTCTTTTTCCATAAATGCCATGTTTTAGATTAAAGCTTGTGGAATTACAGAATATTAGCGTTTGAAACTCATTTGGTCCAGCTACCCTTTTTCTTGTATTTCTGCTACATCACCTTCTGTTTTTTTAAGTTTTCCCAAATTTTTCATAGTTGGACAAATGTATTATCAAGTACTTTTTTGACATTTTGTCTTTTTATCACTCCTTAGTTTTAAGGAAGATTATAAATTAGATATATAGTTAATCAAATATCAGATTTTATGACTTATTAAAACTATAAATAGTAATATTTTAGATTAACTGGCAAAAGTTTTTGTTGTGTCTTATAAACTAGACTGTAAACAAATTTTATTTATTAGGTATTTAGGCCGGTGATTTAGCTCAGTGGCATAAGTTCCTGCCTGGCAGGCGCAAGGTTGTGAGTTCGATCTCTGGTAACCAAAATAAATTTTTTTTTAGATATTTAAAATATGAAGAACTCCAGGGTAATACAGAAAATTTTAAATCTTTTTTTTTTTTTTTAATACTCGGGATTGAACTACTGTAGGCCTAGGTACCAAGCTACATCCCAGCCTTTTTAAATTTAAATTTTATTTTTTGAGGCAAGGTCTTGCTGACTTGCTAAATTGCCTATATTGGTCTCAAACTTACCATGCTTCTGCTTTAGTTTCTTAGAGTAATGAGATTACTGGTGTGTACCACCATGGTTGGTCATCTGTTACTTTTATCATGGAAGTATATTTCTAACGGTATACATCTGCCTGTGAGTAGTAAGACATGTCAAACTAGAGAGTCTGTTCTGAAAAGTAACATATTTGTGGGACTTAAGAGAAAGGGATGCTTTCACATCTCTGTATCCGATACTTTTCTGTTAACATATTTTGTAACGAAATTTCCCCTTCAGAATAAACAGAAATTATCATTTCTGTCAAATCTGGCCTCTTACTTTTTACTTTTATGTGATTAATTATGAGGAGGAGAGTGAAAAGTTTCCATTTCAAGACACAAGTATGAAGTCTCCTGTTCCAGTGAAGAAATTTGTAAGATAAGGGATCCCAACTCTAAAATTAGGTCAGGGTTCTGGTCCATAGTGGCCTGTGGCCAAAGGAAAATGAATGCGTTATTGGCAGACGTGGTTTTAAATCTTAGATCCTCTCCCATCTGCCAACTTTGTGACCTCTAGTAAATTACTGAATCTCATGTTAATCGAGGTTAGTAGTGCCTCACCTCTTACACCCCTTATTACACAGTGCCTGGGGCAAAGGACGTATTTACTAAGTTAGAACAATAGCAGCAGTAGTAGTTATAGTTATGTTTTTTGTTTTGTTTTGTTTTGTTTTTTTGTGGCACCAGGGATCAAACTCACAACCTCGCGCTTTCCAGACAGGCGATTAAGCCGCTGAGCCAAACTCCCAGCCCTGGTTTTTTGAGGCAGGGTCGCACTATGTAGCTCAGGCCGGCCTTGTGCTCACGTTGTAGCCCAAGCCGGCCTCGAACTCACAACGCTCCTCCTACCTCAGCCTCCTGAGTGCTGGGATTAAAGGTGCGCACCACCACGCCTGATTAGTTATGTTTTATATAGTTACTGTTCCTATAATTATATCTGTTTTGATTATTCCTACCAAAATGTAAATATATTGAGAAAATGAACTTTGAAATTAAAGCCCTAAATAAATATTTTGTCTGATCAGTGCTCCCATTCTTGCAAAGCTCTTTTGCATGTCTCTTTTCCATTTGTTAAATAATACCTCATAGGTGCTCTCTTTTGGTTAGTTGGATATATTTTTTTAAAGTGGTTCTGTGCAATATAGACAGTGTATTTGAAAAATAATAGTATGCATGTATTTCAAATTACTGTTGTGATCTCTTCTAAGTTCTAATATATGTCATAAAAATTAGTTTCTATGTTTCTATGTGAATTGTGATGAAATTTAGTGCTTAAAGTTGATAATCAACAGACTTGGTTTTATGTTGTATCATTTTTTGAAAGAAAAGGTTTTTCTGAACTAGTGCTTTTAGGCAAAGAAAGGTAGGATTCTTATTTCTAAATCTTAAGTTTATACTGAACTTTTCAGGGACACATCTTTTGCTAACCACATTATGTCAGTACTAGATTTCATGTAAATGTGTTAGTTTTTCTTTTTGGACTCATGATTGTGTTATCCATTTCTTTTCAGAGTATGAAAGGAAAAAGCAAAAGCAGCCATGATCTGCTTAAGGATGACCCACACCTGAGTTCTGTTCCAGCTGTTGAAAGGTTAGTCTACAGTGGTGTGATGCAATATTCTTACTTTCAGGCTCTAGTCATTTTATTGCTTATTTTGTTAGCAAATAAGCAAATTTCATAGGTCCAGGTTTTAAAACTCAGCCAAAGAATAATGCATTTTGATAATGGAGGCAGAGAACTTCTAGCATGACAGAGAGAACAGTAAGTACTTTTACTCTTCTTGCTGTCTACCTTTGTTGAACTAATTACATTTGAAATTAATTGTTGCACTGAGATTGTAGCTCAGTGGTGTAGCCCTTGTTTGGTGTGCCTGAGACCCTGGGTTCAATCCCCAGAACTGGGGGGAAAGATTGTCCAACTTTTGAGTTTTAGTGTAGTCTGAATATCAGAAACTGCTTTAGCTGTTTATGCTCATTCCAAGTTGCATTGCTGATTCCTTGAAACATTTTTGTCTCTGTTGGTGTCATAGGGATGCAAAATCAGAATTGAAGGTTATTGTTAAGTAGTTAGCACATTTTGGACCAATCTACCGAATGTAAATTCTCACTTTTTATAGATTAATAAAAATTCTTACTATTTTTGTTGCCTCTCTTTGAGAAGGGTAAGTCTTAGTGTTTAATATAATCCTGCATAATATATTGAGCCAGGGTCTCAGAGGGGGAAATTTAACTGACTTTCAAAGAATCTACTGTGAAACAATTATTTTTCTTAATATCTTTAATATACTTTTATTTAAAGGTTTTTATTTCTTTGTCGAAAATACTGTAAGCCAATAGTCTATTTTCTAGAGACATTTATTCATGAAAAATGGCCTTGTTGGTGATTATTTGCTTAAAAATAATCCAGTAAATTCAGATTTCTGCTAATGCAGTATACCTCTTATTCTATTTATTAAAAAAACACTCCATCTACTGTGTAATATTATTTTGAGAGTCCTATGTTGAAATAAATTTTGAAACATTAATCCCAGCAAATTAGTTTAAATTTTTGAATTATTAAATAATTTTGTTAGTTTCACTTTGAAGCTAAAATTTATTTGTCTTATTTTTTGTAGTGAAAAAGGTGATGCAACAGGAGATTTAGATGATGTGAGTATTGACATTATTATCATTATTATTTGTAGTACTGGGAATATAACCCAGAGTTTCATATGTGCTGTGCAAATGCTCTACCACTGAATTACATCCCTAGCCCTACTTTTTAAAGAAAAAATAATTTGTTTTTTATAAAAATTTGAACTGTCTATAAATTTTTCAGGCTTTATTTATACTAAAGTCAATACATGTTAAAATTTTAAAAATTGAAAAGTAAAAATTTTTTCTTTTAATATTAGAATATTTCCTTCCAAATGTGTGTGTATTTCCCTACAAAATTGGGATTTTATATATGAATTTTAGACTGCTCTTTCCTTCTCAATAACATTAAATATTCTCATTTAAGACTATTATGATCTTTGTTAGTTGTACTGGCTAACAAAACTAGTAAGTAGAAGAAAGATTTTATTTTATTATGTAAGAGATTAAGTTTTTCAGATTTTTGTAAAAGTGGCATATGGATAATCTCATTGATGTGTGTATTTTATAATTCAATAAGAAACATACATTGTTCCACGTGAACACAAATTCAACTCTTATCACAGTCCAAAGAAAGGGTTCTCGGACTATCTGTGTTAAAGAGATTATAAATATCTGACTTTGGTCAGGAAAACCTTCATGTGTTACAGGATAATTAGAAGTTAAGTGGTTCACAAAGTAAATGGCGATGGGTGGAGTCCCTCCAGCTCAGCGAACTGAACATGAAAAGTAAAAAAGAGCAAAACAAAAGATAGGTAGAACAGGGAGTATGTAGATTGTTTTTTGCAAATGGGAAGGGGACCAGGAGATGAAGGGAAGAAAAGGGAAGGGAACATAAAAAGAACTAGGATATATTATTTACACATACCATCTTTCCATCATGAATGTAATCATTATACAATGTAATTAAGCATGTACTAATAAAAATATAAACCAAAAAATAAAAAGAGAGAGATTAGACCTTACTAAAACAATACAAGTTGAGATTTAAGGTTTGAAGGAGCCTGCTGCGTGAAAAGTGGGAAAGGGCTGAAGGTAAACAAAACAACACGTGCTGAAGGCTCTAAAGCAGAACCTAAAGCACACTAATGTGACCAGAGTGTAGCGAAGGAGGGAGAGTGAGATGAGCTAGGAAAGGTTAGGATGCTGATAGATATTAAAGAGCTTCGTAGGCTGTAGTGAGTTTGAGGAACAGTCGAAGGGTATTTGTTAAAAAGAAGAGTGTAATGGTCAACTTTGCATTTTGGGAAGATCACCATTGGCAATATTACAGTGACAAATTAGAAGAAACAGACTAGAGTCCTGGGGAGCAATTGGGAAGCTTTTTCAGGCAAGCTTGATATAAGATCAAAGCTGTGAAATGGAAACAAGATCTAGGAAGTTACCTCTTCCATACCATCAGATGAGGGACAAGGTTTCTGGTTTGGGGGTTTTGTTTAGAAGGGTAGAAAAGAAAGTAGGTTTGAGTTGGGGAAGACGATTAGAAATAACGAGGTTACATTTTGTACATTTTGAGATCAAGACAAATTGGAGAAATCTGTGTACAGTAATATAGATCTAGAAGACAGGATTCAGGTATAGGATAGGATGTGAACGATTCACTCCTAAGGTCTTGGGTACAGTGAGGTCATCTAATGTAGTGGCTAGTCTCACCTCTGTTTTATGTTCCAGAGGCTGGGCAAGAACCCACAGTGTTATTTCAGAGGTTTTTGGTTCTTCGTACTACATCCACAGACAAAATTGTATGACTAAAACTGAGGGTGTAAAACTCTGTTGGAGAGTGCTTGCCTAGCATGTGTGAGCCCTGGATTCAGTCTCCAGCACCAGACCCCTCCCGAATATTTAACTATGATTTTTCAGGGAATTTATTTCAGATCTCCTGAGGCCCAAGCATGTCAAGCCTATGTGTGTGAGCCCTGGATTCAGTCTCCAGCACCAGACCCCTCCCAAATATTTAACTATGATTTTTCAGGGAATTTATTTCAGATCTCCTGAGGCCCAAGCATGTCAAGCCTATGTCAGTGGTTATGAGCTTTCAGGCCTTAAGAATTACTGATACATCCTGTTGGAAACATTCATGATTTCTTTCCCAAGAGGTTTTGGTTCACTAAGTCTACAGTGAAGACTGAGATAATAAATAACTATGTGAGCAATAAAAGAATTAGACTTTGAAGACCACTGATCTAGGGGCTTATAAACCGGAAGTTAAGAACCTTACAACTAACCCAATCAAAATATCACAAGAGAAAAATGAGCCAGTGATGGTGATTCTTTTCTTTGTCTTCCCTCTTCATCACCTTCACTCCTCTGTCAATAATGCTAGGAGCTGCTCTAAAAGTTGAAGATACAGAATAAGTAAAACGTGCCAGAATTTTAGCCTTGATGAAATGTTTTCCTTAATTGGGTAGAAAAAGGTTTATCTTACAAGATAAGTACTTGTAAGATAAACCAGGAAAGGAAAATAGAGAATACTGGAGGTAGGAGGCAGTTCTACCATTTTGGTAGGGTGATCAAGAAAAGCATCACAGAGAGGGTAGCATTTAGACAAAAAGCTGAAGGAGTGGAAAGAGCATACAAGGCACATAATCTAAAATAAGTGTTGGCAGACTGGAGAGAACAGCTCCCAAGTTGATCATTGTTGCTGGGTTTGGGGTATAGGAGATTATATCAGGGGAAGAGTAAAAGACCTCAAGCAAGTGAGGATTGATTGCAGAAGAGGAATGATTGGTATGACTTATAGGAATAAACTGCAGCTTGTACATACTTCTTCTACTGGAATTAACCCCTCAGTGAGGTCGCTATGCTGGCCAACTTCCTCTAGAACTGCATTTCCCCTTTGGGTAAGAGTAGGAATGTTGGTAGACACAGTGTCCTGGGTATGTGCTGCAGGGGAGCTGTGTATGGACTGAGCAGACGGCTCTTCCTGGGGTGTCCTGTCCTTACACAACTGGTCTAGAGCAGACCCCAGGAGTATTCTCACCTGGAGCAGATTCTTCAAGCCTTTACTTTTCTGAAACAAAATAAACACCAAACCTGGCATAGAACACAGTCTGAGGTGGTTCTCTGGAAGTGAATGGGAAAATTAAATGCATGGCAGATATTGAGTTTCTATTTCTACAGGATGCAGACGATGAAAGTACAGAGCCTGATGAATGTATTGATGGTGCTGAACAGAACCCAATGAGAGAAAGAATTGCAAAAAAATTAAAAAAGGATACAGGTGCAAATGTGAACTCAGCTGGAGAGGGAGAAGCAGAGAATAAGTCAATTAGCCGCAGGTGAGTCAAGCGAGTCAACACTGCTTCTGGGTGTCACAGTTTTTGTCTTTTTACACTTCAGCTGAGGCTGAGTCCTCTGCTCATCTAATTTTTAAAAATTAACATTTTAATAATGTTTGGTAAATAGACTGTAAACTGGCCTGTTTGAGAGCTTACAGGAAATTGACCAGGCTTAAAGTAAGTATGTTCAGCAGTGGTCCTAGGAGTTAATTCCAATTCAGGTCTGTCTCACCTCTTTTTAGAAAGGCTTTCTATATTTTTATATCTAGAGTAAGAATTATTTTATCCATATGTAGAAGGTTATGTTTGTTTAATATCAATGAGAACAGTACAGTAATTCCATAGAAAGAAGAGATACCCTAATTTAGGTGAGCAAAATTTGTCAAAATGGGTGCAGAAAGTGTGGGCCTGAAAACATTTTTACATTCCTTTTCATGTCTTATTTACCAAATATATAGTCTTCCTAATCTCAGTGGTATCATGAAACAAATTTCAGTAAATGATGAAAA
>RJWM01037520.1:0-17376 GCA_004363535.1 Dasyprocta punctata | reverse complement strand
TGTGTCTGCAGAAGAGTTTCAAAAGGAATTTAGTATGAAGGATACTATATATGCTATTGCCAATATTTGGGACACAATAACTAAGGGTGTAACTGTGCACACCTCACACAACTTCTGTCCTGCAACTTTGTTCAGTGATTACAATGAAGAAGCTAATAACTTCAATAGATTTCTTTCATCAACAAAAAAAATTACAACTGCTCCTCTTACACATACAAAAAAGTATCTTCAGAGTCAAATAGTAAGTTGGAAGATGTGGATATCAAAGAAGCTTTTAGCATTGCTAATAAGGCTCTAGTTGTTCATTCATTAATCAGTGATGAAATGGCTAAAATGGTTTTGAATCAAGATGATCATGGTAATAGCAATAATGAAGATAATATTGTTTACACTGCAGAAAAAATTCCACATGCAACATAGTAAGAAAGTGTGATGTGCTTATATAAGGACTAGAACAGTACACATTCATAATAAAAGAATAAATCATGGAATTTGTAAAATCAAAAAGAAATTTCTAAGGCAAAAACTGTTGTTAATGAGGCAGATGACTCTGGAAACATTTTAAAAGGCCATCCACCAGAATGTTTTCCACATCTAGATAACCTATTTCCTAGACCTTTAAGAGCTTCTGAGGTTTCATTTCACCTATAACAATAAAATGCAATGCAGAATAACCTTTTCATCAATATGCAGTGTCGTAGGTGAAAACGAAGAGCTGCTGTTATTCACTGTGGCTGCTGCCAAGGAGTTGACACAGGTGCTTTATACCACTTAGCTACTCTGAATGTATTTTTTCACTGTATAAATTTCATGTCTTGTTTTTTACTGTAAAATATTTCTGTGTGGGTAATCATAAGGTGATTGGTCATCAGTAGCCTATAAATTCAGTCGAGAATGGTGATGAGGCCAAACAAATAGAAACCATCCATGTGGGTGGCTGAGACCATATCACCTTTGCTTCTTGATGCTCTAATGTGCACAGACTTTGTTTTTTGCACAAAATTACTTAAAATGTTGCATGAAATTACTGACTAGCTACTCATATAAAGTGTATCTGAATCTAGTATGAATTTCAAGTTTAAATTTTGATCCTAGTCCCCATATATCTTATTATGTATATGCAAATATACCATCATCTAAAAAAGTTTCAAAATCAGAAACACTTTGGTATCCAGTATTTTGGATAAAAGATACTAAACCTGCACCTTGATACCAAAAGGAAAGATATTACAAGAAAAAGAAATTACAGATCAATATTCCTTCTGAGCATAGGCATAAAAATTTTACCTGTTTTATTTTATTTTAAAAATGAAAAAAATATAAACAATGATACAGAATTTCAAAACAAAATAATTGGATATTAGCAATGGTTAATACATTGTATATTGTTATCTTCGAAGTAGTTGCTCAGATTAAAAGATAAAGGCATAAAAATGATCAAACAATGAAAGCACAGACTATTCTTTTTGATAAACTAAGAGAAGAGTAGTATAATGATATGTGCACTTTTACCTTCTTTCTTTTCTCCATTTCCCCATTCCAATTGTTGCGGGTTTTTTTGAACAATTTCATCCACTTTCGCTGTCACAATATCTATTGTACATTTTGGATATAATTTACTCTTTCAGTTTTCACACTAGGGAGACAATATGCTGTTTACAAATGGAAGTCTGATTTATTTCATTTGTGTGTATGATCTTAAGTTGCATCCATTTACCTATAAAAGACTTGAGTTTATCCTTCTTTGTAGCTGAGTGATACTCTGTTGTATAAAAATACCACATTTTTTTTTCCATTCTGAGGTTGATGGATATTTGGGTTGTTCCCAAGCTTTAGCTATTACAAATTATGCTGCTAAAAATATGAGTGCGGATATATCTCTGTTGTATGATGTTTTCAGTCCTACTAGGAAAATATTTAGAAGAAGAATAGCTGGGTCAAATGGGACCTCCAGTCCTAGGGTTTTTTTGGAATCTCCACACTGATTTCCACAGTGGCTGCATCAGTGTTGTTTTAAATTGAATCTCTTGAATGACCAAGGATGTTGAACATTTTTTCATATATTTATTTGCCATTTGTGTTTCTTCATTTGAGAAGTGCATATTTATATCAGATACACATTTTTAAATTGGGTCTTTCAATTCTGCGCCCTGATATTTTTAAATTCTTTTTATGTTCTTGATACAAGTCCTTTATCTGAGGGACAGTTGGCTGAAAATTTTTCCCATTGTGTGAGTTGTCTTTCCATTGTGTTGGAGATTTCTTTTGATGTGAAAACCTTTGTAATAAGATGAGATTCCAGTTGTTGATTCTTTGAAGTAGTTCCCATGCAGTTTGGATTTTGTTCATGATCTCTCTGCTTATCTCTATGTCTTCAAGGTTTCTGCATACTTTCTCCTCCAGTAGATTTAGTGTTTTAATATTTAGATCTTTGATTCATTTTGACTTTAGTTTAGTGCATGGAGATAGGCATGCATCTAGTTTCAGTCTTTGGCATGTAGAGAGCCAGTTTTTCCAGCACCATTTATTAAAGAGGCTTTCTTCCAGTGAACGTGTTTGGCTTCTTTATAAAAAATAAGGTGACAGTGTCCTTGTAGTTATGTCTACATCTTCTAACCCTTGCTGATCCTCATGTCTGATTTTTTGCCACTACCATGCTGATTTTACCACAGAGCTTTGTAGTATAATTTCTAGTCAGGGATTGTGATGCCTTGCCTTTGTTGCCCAGAAATGTTATTGTTATTCTAGATCTCGTCTGTTTCCAAATGAATTTTAGGAATGTTTTCTCTAGATCTGAGATGTCTGCTAGTGGTATTTTGATTGGGATTGTATTAAATCTGTAGGACAATTTTAGGAGTATGGTCATTTTCACGATGTTTGTTCTTCCTATCAATGAGAAAGGGATATCTTTCCATATTCTGATATCCTCTTCAATCTCCTTTTTCAGAGTAATATAATTTTCCATTTATAAATCTTTTACATCCTTCATTAGATTGACCCCTAAGTATTTCATTTTTTGGATGCTATTGTAAAAGGTATTGTTCCCCTAATTTCTCTCTCAGTGAGTTTGTTGTTTGTGTACAGAAATGATATTGATTTTGCAGTATTGATTTGCATCCAGCTACACTGCTGAATTTGATTATTAACTCTAATAGTGTTTTGGTGAAGTTTTTAGGATCTTCTAAGTAAAGTATCATATCACCCGCAAATAATAATTTCACATCTTCCTTTCCTATCCTTATTCCTTTTATATCTCTCTCTTGTCTAATTGCTTTGGCTAACATTTCCAGAGCTATATTGAATAGGGGTGGTGATAGTGGGCATCCTTGTCTTGTTCCTGATTTTAGAGTGAAAGTTTTCAGTTTTGTCCATTTAGTATGATGTTAGCTGTTGGTTTGCCATAGATCGCTTTTATCAGATTGAGATAAAGACTATCCATTGCAATTTTCTCTAAGTTTTTTTAAATCCTGAATGAGTGCTGGACTTTATTAAAAGCTTTTTCTGCAATCATCGAGATTATCACGTGATTTTTGTCTTTGGTTCTGTTGATGAGGTGTATTATGTTTATTGATTTATGTATGTTGCATCATCCCTGCATTCCTTGGATGAATCCCACTTGGTCATGATGTATAATCTCCTTGATAATTTGCTGCATTCCGTTTGCTAGCATTTTCTTCAAGATTTTGGCATCTATGTTTATTAGGGAGATTGGCCCATAGTTCTGTTTTTTGGTTGGGTCTTTCTCTGGTTTTAGTATCAATACTTGGCTCCAGGAAAGAGTTAGAAAGAATTATTTCCCTTTCAATTTCATTAAATTGTTTGTGGAGTATTGTTGTCAAATCTTCTCTAAATTTCTTCAGAATTCAGCTGTAAATATAGTCAGGACCTGGGCTTTTCTTTATTTGTAAATTTCTAACTAGACTTTCAATTTCATTAACTAGTATTGGATTATTCAAGATTTTTTTTTTAACCAGGATCAAACTCATGACCTCTCACTTGCTAGGCAGGTGCTTATGCCACTGAGCTAAATCTCTGATCCAGGTTACTCAAGATTTTTATATCTTCTTGATTCAGTTTTGGTAATTCATATGTTTCTAGGAATATATCCATTTCTTCATTTTTCAACCTACAAGACTAAAGATTTTCAAGGTAGGTATTGATGATTTGCTGAATTACCATAGGATTGTAGTGATTTCACCCTTTTCATTTTTCATGGCATGAACTTGAATTGTTTTCCTTTTTTATGAGATTGGTGAGGAGTTTCTCGATTTTATTTATTCTTTCAAAGAACCAACTCTTCAATTCATTAATTCTTTGCACAGTTTTCTTAGTCTCAATTGCATTAATTTCTGCTCTGATCTTTAAAATTTTCTCCCTTCTATGAGCTTTGGTATTGATTTTTTCTTCTTTTTCTAGAACCTTGAGGTACAGCATTAAATTGTTTGGATTCATTCTGTTTTCCTGATGTGAGAATTTGCTGCTATGTTTTTCCCTCTTGGGACCACTTTCATTGTGTCCCACACACTCCAATATGTTTTATCTACATTTTCATTGAATTGTAGATATTGTTTAATTTCATCTGTGAACCATTGGTTGTTCAGGAAGGTGTTATTTAATTTCCATGAGTTTATGTAATTTCTACAGTTTCTTTTGTCATTAGTTTTCAATTTCAGTGCATTATGATCAGATAATATGCATGAAATAATTTCAATTCCTTTGCATTTACTTAGGCATATTCTATGGGTTAATATGTGATCTATTTTTGAGAATGTCTCTAATACAACTGAGAATAATGTGTATTCTGATGTTGTTGGGGAGAACACTCTATAAAGATCTAGGAAGTCCATTAGTTCAGAGGTTTGATTCAGTTCTGTTATTTCTTTGCTGACTTTTTTTTCTGGTTGATCTATCTCTTTCTGACAATGGGGTTATGAGGTCCCCTGTTACAATTGTGTTATTAAATATTTGATTTTTCATGTCTATTTTTGTTTGTCTTATATAGTTGGGTGCTCTCATATTTGATGCATACATATTCATGATTATTATCTCTTCCTCTTGAATTTTTCCCCTAACAAGTACATAGTGCCTTCTTTATCTCTTTTGATTATTTTTGGTTTGAAGTTCACACTGTCTGCAAACCAAATAGCTACCTCTGCTTTTTTTTCTGGGTTTCTGTCTCATGGAATATTGTTTTCCAACCTTTGACTTGGCAGTCTATGAGTTTGTTTTTGAGTTAGATGTGTTTCTTGTGTACAGCATATTGTTGGATCATGTTTCTTGATCCAGTCTGCCAATCTATTTCTCTTAATCAGTGAATTGAGGCCATTTACATTAATGATTAGAATTGATATGTATTGTCTTATCTTTGTCCTGTCATTTTCCTCTTGTTGGTTCCCTGATTTTCCCCTTTGTGTAATTTCTTGCCCTGCATGGTAGTTTGTTTCTGTTGGTGTTCTGGGAGTTATGATCATTTTTATTTCTATCTATAATGTCTTTCAGCACACTTTCTAGGGTTGGTTTGGTGTACATGAATTTCTTCAGTTGTTCTTTGTCATGGAAGACCTTATTCCTCCATTAATTTTGAAAGATAGTTTTGCAGGGTACATCAGTTTGGGTTGAAAGTTGTTTTCTTTCAGGGCTTGGCTTGAGGGTTTGTGTTGAGAAGTTGATCATGATTCTAATGGGCTTTCCTTGATAGGTGATCTGTTTCTTTTCTCTAACAGTTTTTAGTATTCTGTTTTTGTGCTGAATTTCTGGGATCTTGATTACTGTATGTTTGGGTGTGGATTTATTTTGGTTATGGATGTTTGGAGTTCTGTATGCCTCACTTGTCTGTATTTCAGATTCTTTTCCCATGCTTGGGGAACTCTCTGCTATTACTTCTGCAAATAGTTTTTTTTTTATGTTATTTGCACTGACTTACATTTTCGTTGACTCCTATGAGCCTTACATTGTTTCTCTTTGCATCATCTTCAGGTTGTTGAATGGTTATTTCATGGTGCTTTGTTATTTTTAAGAGTTCTTTCCTTTCATGATCACTAGCTGCAATCATGTCTTCAAGGTCTGAAAATCTATCTTCAGTTTCATATACATATACATAAATATATACAAAATTTTTCTTTCAGCTTGTCACACTAATGAAACAATATGATGTTTCCATATGTGTGACTTATTTATTTCACCAATAGGTATGTTCTCAAGGTTATCTTCAGTTTCACTTAAGTAATTTTACCAGATTTCAATGGAATTTTTAATTTCCTGGGTATCTCTTTGAATCTCTTTCATGCATTCTATTTCTTTCCTATATTGTTCATTTAAGGTTTCCATAAATTTCTTATTCTGCTGTATTTTTTATGTCTTCTCTAGCTATGCTGAGCACTCCTTCACTAAGGTTGTCATTTCTTTTTTTACCTGAGAGATTATTTCTGATCAGACTTCCCCTAAAGCCTTGTGGATTTGTTTCCTTACTTCACTTACCATCTTTTTAGAAATTTCAAGTGTATGCCTTCCAGTGTTTCTATGTTGATGTTTCTTATACTTGTTCTGGATGGGCTGGAGGTCTGAGATTACATTTTTCTTTTTAGTCTTGTCATTTTCACCTCTCGGCTCATATTTTGGTCTTTTCAATGTCATTAGTCTCACCTGTCCATTGTGTGTATCTTAGTCAGGGTCTTACTGTGTGACTGATGTTCACCCAACCATCAGCTCCTAGTGTTGGGCAGGGGCCAGTCACCTGAATTCCTCCTGTAGGGTCAACTGAATGAGTCCTAGATTCTTCCCTGGCTGACTAGCCTGGGAGTCTTGATGTGTACCAACCCTTGGTTCACATTGTTACTGCTACTTCAGACCTTTCCAGGCTGCCAGACCCACCTGTCCATGGTGTGTGCGCCAACTGGGTTCCACTGTGTCACTGAGGGTCTCACAGGTCTGCCAAGGTCCTCCTAATGAAGGGATTGATCACTAGTCTCCAGTGCTATCACAGGCTGCCCAGGGTTCTCCTGGTGGAGACAGGGGTCACCTGCACTCTCTCAGGCTTGCCGTGCTCCTCTAACCATTTTAATAAAACTACCTAAAAATGAGTCTACCAATATATAAAAAACAATATACCAAAATGAGATAAGATCAATTTCAGGAATAAAGTTTGGCTTAATGTTTAAAGTCAATGTAATTTACTATATCAGTCATATTAAGAAGAAAAATTTTATGATAATCTTAATAGATACAGAAGCAGTCTTTGACACACATCCATAATTTCATACTAAAAATATGTCTGTAGATTAGGACTGTAAAAGTATTTTTTCAATTTGGCAAAACTGGTGTTTAAAAATGATGTTAATAACCATACTGACAAGGAAAAAACTGAATTCTTTCTTTCTAAAGTCAGAAACAGTACAAGGATGTCCTTTCTTAGCATATGTATCTAATATTGTACTGAAAGTTCTGTCAGTGTAGTAGGTAAGATACATAAGCAAAAAGCAATCAGATCAAAATTAAAACACTGGATATTCACAGACAATATGGTTATTTTTTATGTAAAATCCAGTCATTTACAATATTTTTCTAAAACTAAAAAAAAGTGGCAAAACAAAAAGATTCAGGATCCATATTCCACCATTCTTGTGCTTCTGTATAATATTTACAAAAAATTAACAATTCATATTTAAAAGAAATCAGTAGTTTTTCAATAGCATCAAAAATATGAAGTACTTAGAAATACAAAACTTGCATACAGAAAAATAGAAAAGAATCATTAAGTGATCTTTAAAATTTCTTAAATAAAGTCATGAATCAAAGTAAAATATTTTTGTCACCAAGGACCATATATACCACAATGGTTCCATAAGATTATGTAGCCAAGTAACATTGTAGCCATTCTAATTTGTATAAGTACCCCATATGATATATGCACAAGGATGAAATCACCTAAGAACACATTTTTTAGAACATGTACTCATCATTAAGAATTCATCACTAAGTCAAACATGGTGGTGCTTACTTGCAATTCCAGCACTTGGGAGGCTGAGTCAGGAGGATCAATATGAGTTTGAGGCCAGCCTGGGTTACACAGCAAGACCCTGTCTAAAAAAAATGACTATAAATGACAACACGTTTTTTTAAAAAATTCAAGAATAAAAATTATTAAAGTCATCTCTCACAAATTGACTTACAGTTTCATTGGAATCAAAATAAATATGGATCTATAGATTGAGCACATCCAAAGTGCCAGTAATTCTAAAATTTATATTTAAATTTAAAGGACTTACAATAAACACAAAGGTTGAAAATGAAGTTTGAATTTGAAGAATTAATACCAACTTGACATTAAGATTTAAAACTACAATAAGCAAGACACTGCTATACTGTGTAACAATAGAAATTTATAACAATAAAATATAATCAAGTCTCCAGAATAGAGTTTCATATATATTGGAAATTGATTATAGAAAAGAAAATAAAGTAATGGTGAGAATAATTTCTCAACAAATGATTTTGAATAATTTGACACCCATATGCAGAAAACCTCACATCTTATACACAATTTAACTCAAAATGAATCATAGGCCAAATCATCATAAATATGAAAAATATCGTGTTTAGAGTGTCATAGTAAAACTGCTAAAAAACTAAAAACAAACTGAAAAAAGTATTTTAAAACCAGCCAGAGAAATGGACACATTACCTAATAGTGAATACCAGTCTAGGTTATAAAGAACATCTCAAGAGCTACACTGAAGACAAGGGAAAGATTTCTATGCTGTGGTAAGGAATAACACCAGGAAAAAAAGATCAGTAATAGCCACTTATAAATACTGAGAGCATTTCTGTCAAACATACTGCTCCACAGAAAATGTGTTAGAAGGCCTTTTGGCTGAAGGGAGGTAATACCTGGTAAAAGCCCGGATCTGTGGGAAGAAATAAAGCACACAAATGTGGCCAGGATGTAAGCAAACACATTATGTATTTTCTCCTATCTTGCACCATAACCAAGTCAAAATGTATTAAAAATTCAAATATGAGACCAGAAATCTTAAAGCTACTAGAAGAAAATACAGGGGGGAGGAGGGAGTCTCCGTAGCATTGGTCTGGACAATGACTGCTCTAGTTATGAGTCCAAAAGAAAAGTCAGGAAAAGCAAAAATAGATAAATGGGATTATATTGAAATGAAAAGTTCTGTATAATAAATGAAATGACAGTGAAATCACAATCTATAGAACAAAATAAAACTTTTTTTTTTTTTTTTGCACCAGGAATTGAACTCACACCCTTGAGCCTGTCAGACAGTCACTTAAGTCACTGAGCCAAACTCCCAGCCCTGGTGTTTTGAGGCAGGGTCACACTGTGTATGTAGCTCAGGCTGGCCTTGCACTTGTGTTGTAGCCCAAGCCGGCCTTGAACTCACAATGCTCCACCTACCTCAGCCTTCTGAATGTTGGGATTAAAGGTGTGCGCCACCACGCCCTGCTAAAATAAAACATTTAAAAACTATACATTTGATAAAAGGTTAATATCCAAAATATATGAGGAACTCAAGTCAATAACAAGAATAACCAAATTTTAAGAAGGGCAAAAATCATGTCTTCTTTGATAGAGATATTTAAAAAGAAGTAATACAAATAAATGAGCAACAAATTTAAGGAAAGATATTCAAAATTATTAATTATCAATAAAACACAAAATTAAAACCACAGTGAAATATCATCTCAACACACTTAGAATAATTGTAGTCACAAAGTCAAAAGACAAGTGCTGGCAAGAATGTGCAGAGGGGTACACTTTTTATTGTTGGTAGGAAGGTAGATGAGTACATTATAGAAAAATGCTATGGAAGTTCCTCAAAAAATAAATTAAAGATAAAACTACTACACGATCCAGTAACCCCACCACCAAGTATGTATCCAAAAGAAATGAAATTACTGTATGGAAGAGATATCTGCAGCCTCATGTTCAGTGCACCATTATTCACATAACCAAGATATAGAATCAGAAGAAAATCCCATCATGTGTGACAATGTGGATGAGCCTGGAGGGCAACCTGCTGTGAGATAACTCAGGCGCAGAGAGACAACTAGTGCATTATACCATTCGTATGTGTAATCTAAAAGCATAGAACTCAAAAGACCAGAGTACAGTGGTGATTAGGTGGGACCAAGAGATGGGAAATACTGAGGAATGGGGAGACATTAGTCAATGAGCACAAACTTCCAGTAACATGGGAAAAATATGTTTTTGTGATTACAGCACAGTGATCACAGTTAATAATAATGTGTTATGCATTAAGTCACTGAGCCAAACTCCCAGCCCTGGTTTTTTGAGGCAGGGTCACACTGTGTAGCTCAGGCTGGCCTTGCACTTGCGTTGTAGCCCAAGCCGGCCTCGAGTTGCTAAGAGTGAGTTTTAAATGTTCTCACCGTCAAAAGACAAGTGTGCAAGGTGGCAGATGTATTAGCTTACATGATATAGTAATTCTATAATGTATGTATCCAAACATCACATTGTACCTCATAAAAATTTACAAGTATTGTTTGTCAATTTAAAAATTAATTATCCCTTTTATGGTTTGGATCTGGACTAACTGTCAAAGGTTCCTGTGCTGAAGGGTTGGTTTCCAGGCAGGAATATTATTAACAGTTGGTGGAGACGCAGGAGGGGAGCACTAAGTGCAGGAAGTAGGGACCGGAAGTGACTTGGAGGGTATATTGGGCTCCTAGACCTGAGTCTCTCCCTAGATCCCGCTTTCTGGCTGTCACAAAGTGAACATCGTTTCTCTGCCATCCCCTTCCACTGTCATGTCTCTGCTTTGAAATCATCAGAGCATCTTCTGAAGTCTCTGAAACCAGGAACCAAACTAAATCTTTCCTCCTTTAAACTGATATTCTTGGGTATTTTGTCATAGTGACAAAATTAATGCAACTCCAAACCAGAAGAATTGTATAAATGTAAGGTATACAGAAGATTAACATATTAACCTTAAAAGTCATATACTATACACTGAATTCTGTTGTTATCCCAAATTCATATATTAAAGCCCTAATCCCCAGTGTGACTGTATTTGGTGGCAGAGCCTTAAAAGGACGTTTAAAGTTAAAAGTGGTTCGAGGGGAGGAGCCGTCATAGATGGGACTAGTGTCTTTTTTTTTTTTTTAATCTGTATTCATTACCTCTTAAAGCAGAATGTGACCTGGGCACTCCATTTCCATTCACAGGCCTTGTTTCGAATTGTTTTTCAAACAGCAATGTAGTATACCTAGTTTATTCCTCTAAACAATACTCCTCTTTGTAAAACAAGCCCCGTGCAGTTTCTGCCATCACGTTGTTTCACGTACTTATTTCTAGAAGCCTAGGAATCAGAATTGAAACTATAGGGCAAAGGTTTAAAAAAAAAAAATAGATCCTACAAGATGAAAACTCAAGCTATTGTAACAAATAGTCCCTTAAACATCCACATATCTCAACACTTCAGAGACAAAAAAGATTTGGTCTACTAAGGAATCTGGCTTGACAACTAAACACTTCAGACTTCATGAAGTTAACAGTAAGTTACGTCTTACCACAAACATCTCAATCTGTTAAACCACGATGAAACTAGAAAAACCATTGCTAGCTCTGCTTTAGTGCCTAAAGTATCACAGTATCAGTTAAAAGTAGAAAGAAATCTTATCTTCCCCTTAAGCAGTTATCATGCCATAGAGACTTATACATTAACAAAAAATCCTCGAAAATATATATTATGAGGCAATGAGAGTAAAGTACTGAGCACGCATCCCAGTCGTTCTTCCAGCCGAGCTTCGTCGACTTCTTCTATACGTGATGTGTCGTTTTCTCCTTCGAGGGGCAGCATCTTTTCACAGAGAGCAGCAGTGGTGCCGTCAGCAGACGGGTCATCCTCATCGATACCTAGCCCCAGCTTGATCATCCTGGAGATCCTGGTGTCGTTATAAGAAGAGGAAGGCCCAGCCGTGCGGGGTGCACACGCAGAGCACAGGCCACGAGAACACAAGAAGGTGGCAGTGCGAGAGCCGAGGAGGAAAGCCTCAGGAGAAACCAAATCCGCCAGTGTACTGATCTTGGATTTCCAGTCTCCAAAGTTATGAGAAATAAATGTTTATTATTCAAGGCACCCCTTCCAGGGTTTTTTGTATGGTCCTAGAAAACTAATATATCATATATTCAAAAGTATGTAGTGTCAAAAGAAAATACATATTTTGACATAAACTAAATCTCTTCTACCATCTCTGTCTCTGTCTCTCTCTCTCTCACTGTGCAGACACACGCACAAGTGCACACACCTAGAATAGTTACATTGGACTTTTAGTGAGTATGGGTGGTTTGTATCGTGTTCCTTATAGTTATGTTTAAACTTGTCACAATGAACCTATTTTAATACATATAAATAAACATTTTAAATTATTGAGTTCAAATTTTTCATTCCTTCAAGTTTTAGCATACTCATGGAAAATGAAATGTGATCCTGTTGACATGGTAATTGAAAAAAGTACATTCTCACTATAAAGCTACATTGACATTCATTGCTCGATGCTTCCCTAATACAATTATTCTCAAAGAAAAGCTTTCCAATCTCTGAAAAATGCTTTAAAAATAATGGAAGATGAAATGATCATTGGAAAGAATTAGTAAAGATGAAAAAATATGAAAGCAACACTGTGATGCCAAAATAGCTATTCTAAACATTTGTGCTTGCTATGGCTTGCAGTTAAAATTTAAAAATAGCACTTAAATATGCCTGTTAATAACATCCAGAAGGCATTTCTTTCAAGCCTGTTTGGGCTGTTGAAGGGTTTAATTTAACCACAGCATTCATTTATGTCTAGCAGTTAAATTTTTTTCTTTTAAGCTCAAAGGAACTGTGAGTTGTAACTATGATCTAATTGGTAAGGAATGAAGAATGTTTTTCATGTTTTATAGACAACATGAATCCTGATCATTTTACAGCAGTAAATTATGAAGCACTCCACTCGCTGTGTCTCCCTGTGGAAGCCAGGGCCTAGCTCATTAAACTATAAAAATAACTTGCTGGGTTCGGCAGCTCTTCGAAAGGCTCTCTGACAAGGTGGGTTATTTTTATTTCACTAATGCACATTCACTAGGCAGTCTGGCACAAGCGAGATTCTTTACTGTCCTCAACTAAATCAATTTATAACTGTATCTACATGTCAGAGCGGATGTGCAAAGAACCTAAACTGCTGTATAGGAAGATAATTTATTATTGATTTTTTTCAACCTTTTTTAAGAAGCAGCTACAATTCACTAGTTCCTTGGTTCCTTTCTGCAACACAGATGATCTATACAACACTTGCAACATGTCAATCCAGGTTTCTGTGGGGGAAGGAAAAGATATAGGAAGCAGAGGTGCTCAGCTCTCTGATCGCTTTTAAGAAATAAAGAATGACTGTGGTCATTTAAAAACAAGAAGCAAAGATTATTCATCTGCTATGCCCATGGCAAAAGGCCTTAAACAATTAAATGCTAATAATCTGTCATTTAAATATGCATACCAAATTACCTGTGATCTAGTAGAGCAGGTTACTTATTTGAGTTTACTGGAAGAAAATTTGTTATTAATTTCATACTTTTTTCTATTGGCCCAAAAATCCTGAGAATATTCAGTCATAAATACCGTGAAAACCACGCATACACCACATGACTGAAGAAAGTAGTAAAAGCACACAAAATCTGTAATCCGCAGAGCTCACCATCAAGCCCCGTAATAATCGAGTTTGTTCACTTCCTCTAATTCTAGAGAGAACTAACTCTGTAGTGAGGACCTGGCAGCAGCAATTCCAACAGAACACCTTTCATTTACCCACACTGCAGTTCTAAGTCCCTTTCCAGACTTACTTTACCTCTGTTCTTTATATTTATAACATCAAGTAAAGATAGTATGTAATCAAAATACTGTTAGGATTTACTGATAAAATATTAAATAATTTCTACCATTACTATAGACTATGATAATGACAGTTACCCTATAAAGACTGAGAGAGAATGAGAATAACAAAATCCTTGTAAATGTATTGCAACACATTTGGGCAGAAAATGTATCAAAAACTACCATAGTTCCCAGTCTCACTATCATTGGCCAATCTTCATTCTTCTCCTATGATCAGTAGTATGTTTTTATTTTACACATTTTTACTAAACTTGTTAAAGGCTAAAACTTACTCTTATAAGTAAATTGTCCTTTCTATCCCTCAGAGTAGTAAATTTCCTTTTATATCACAATGTTTACACAACCAAATGGAAAGTTTAGGGCCCTAATACAGTATATTCTGAAACAGTTGGAAATCAGAACATCTGGGTTGAATCCTGGCTTCCTCATTTAATTTGCTATTTTTATCTGGGATGTATAATTTTATTTCAATTTCCTAATTTAAAAAGGGGCTCTTTTATTAATCTTTCAATAAAAAGTCAATTAAATAAGGTAAAGTGTATGAATGTGTTATAGGAACCATGTAGCACTACTTAAGTATTAGTAATTACTAATATGTTGGCCCTTGTAATCCTACATAAATGGTCATATTTTAGTTAAACAAACCATGTGGGAAAAACTACAAAAAACTTATAAGTAAGGACAAAGCACTTGGGTTAATCAAGGAAAATCCTTGTGCAAGATGTTGTGTCCTCTGCTATGTAGAAAAATGTGGGTATTAATGTACTGACTAAAGAGGATTATTTATGCAATGAATTAAACTTTATTCTAAGGACAACATTGGTAGTATTGGTAAAGAGGGAAAATATTGTCTCAGGTATTTTATGGATAGCAGAAGGACCGTGTCATACCACAAGCTGGAGACAAACAACTCCTACCACCTAACAGCTGCACCCTGGTATCCTACATTCACTCCTGCAGTAAACTCAACCTCCTGTCTCCTCTTCCCAACTCAAGGGAATGAATTCATTTTATTTTTCCTCTCTCTACTAAGTTTATTACAAATAGCAGTGTGTTATTTTTAGCACTCTATTTCTCTCTTTACCTTTTGACTAACCATTGAAAATTCTGTTTGTACTGAATATCTCCAATTTCTTTCCATCTAGGTTCTCTTAAGCCCACAAAGTAAGCATTCACCTAATCTAGCCATCAAGCTGTTCTTTATATTATTTTTTTAATTTTAAACAAAAGGAAAACAAGAAATCAAAATATAGCAATTTCACCCTAACCAACAAAACAGCAACAATCATCAGCATATTGGATATTCCAGAAAATTGTTTAAGACAAAGAATACAGACATGAAACACTATCTAACTAATTGTTAACACAATTGTTTTCAGATGAACATATCACATTAAAAATAAAATCTGAAGATGACTCTGAAAAAATTGCATTTTACTCAAAATTCTTTTTCTCTGACTGTCACAACTAATTTTTATATACATAGATTTTATTTCAGATGACATGCTACTCCACCCAGAGGACCCCAAGAACTGCACACCTGTCTTTTTATGACAGCAATATACAAGGTCTCCCAAAACAATTGTATTAAGGCTTACTTGATTTTTCACATTGATTAATAATTATTTTATATAACTGGGTGGACTAGTATTTGTTGCATTATTATCTCTTCTTCTTAGATTGTTCCCTTACCAAAATATAATGATCTTCTTTGTCTCTCTTAATCAGTCTTGACTTAAAATTAACTTTATCTGCAAATAGAATAGCTACCTCTGATTTTTTTTCTGGACTCCTGTTGCATGGAGTATTGTTTTCCATCCTTTAACTTTCAGTCTGTGAGTATCTTTTTGAATTAAACGTGTTTCTTGTATACAGCATATTGTTATATATTTTTTTTATTTAAGAGAAAGAAAAAAGACACTTATAAGAAAGACAAAAAGCAAAAGAGACAAACAAACAACTAGAGTAAATGCACAACAGTAACATTACAGGTTTACAAAACAGGATGATGGAAACTTGACAATGGTTGCAATTTTGCGTGTCGTTATCTTCAAAATGGTTGTTTACATTAACAGATATAGACATGTAAAATTGATCTAACCATATGAGTATCAACTGTTCTCTCTAAATAACTAATACATTCAGCAGTATGTTTGCTTTAGATTTATATCTTTTCTTTTTCCCGTCCCTCTTTCCCCCCTTTCCCTTCCCAATTACTTTTGCTCTTCAAGCTGTTTTTTACCATTACATAGTATTTTTTATAGATTTTGGATCATATATACTTTTTCCGTTCCTTATATTAGGGACACAATATGGTATTTGCACATGTGGGTTTGATTTATTTCACTTATGAGTATGGTCTCAAGTCGTGACCATTTACTTATAAAAATCTCAATACAGTCTTTCTTAATAGCTGAGTAGTACTCCATTGTATAAAAATACCACATCTTTTTTAACCATTCTTTGATTGATGGACACTTGGGTTGTTTCCAAGATCTGGCTATTACAAAATGGGTTGCTATAAACATGGGTGCACAGATATCACTGTGGTATGATGATTTCAATTCTTCTGGGAAAATGCCCAGAAGTGGGATAGCTGGATTGAATGGGATCTCTAATCCTAGCTTCTTGAGGAATCTCCACACTGACTTCCACAGTGGTTGCACCAGTCTGCACTCCCACCAACAGTGGAGAAGAGTTCCTTTTTCCCCACAGCCCCTCCAGCATTTGTTGTCGGTTGATTTTTTAATCTTGGCCATTCTTTCTGGAGTGAGAATGGAATCTCAGTGTTGTTTTAATTAGCATTTTCCAAATGACCATTGATGTTGAACATTTTTTCATATATTTATTTGCCACTTATATTTCTTTCTCGGAGAAGTGTGTATTCATCTCAGATGCCCACTTTTGGATTGGGTCCTTGAATTTTAGGGACCTGATTTCTTTTAATTCTTTATATGTTTTAAATAGAAGTCCTTTGTCTGATGGACAATTGGCTAAGATATTTCCCAATTTGTGGATTTTCTTTTCACTCTGTTGGAGATTTCCTTTGACACGCAAAAACTTTTTAGTCAGATGGGATCCCAGTTGTTGATTCTGGGAAGGGTTTCCCATGCCATTTGATTTTTGTTCATGAACTCTCTGCCTACTCCTATGTCATCAATGTTTTTACCTACTCTGTCTTCTAGTAAGTTTAGTGTCTCTGTTTTAATATTCAGATCTTTGATCCATTTTGACTTTATTTTAGTGCATGGTGATAGGCATGGATCTAATTTTAGTTTATGGCATATAGAAAGCCAGTTTTTCCAGCACCATTTGTTAAAGAGGCTATCGTTCTTCCAGTGGACATGTTTGGCACCTTTGTCAAAGATGAGGTGGCTAAGTGTGTTTGTAGTTGTGGCTGCATCTCCTAATCTATTCCATTGATCTTCAGGTCTGTTTTGATTCCAGTACCATGCTGATTTTATCA
>RJWM01037519.1:0-17380 GCA_004363535.1 Dasyprocta punctata | reverse complement strand
AAGAATGGATAAAAAAGATGTGGTATTTTTATACAATGGAGTACTACTCAGCTATTAAGAAAGATTGTATTGAGACTTTTATAAGTAAATGGTCACGACTTGAGACCATACTCATAAGCGAGATAAATCAAACCCACATGTGTAAATACCGTATTGTCTCCCTAGTGTAAGAAATGGAAAAGTATATATGATTCAAAATGTATAATAAATACTATGGAAGGGTAAAAAACAGCTCAAATAGCAAAGATAATTGGGAAGGGAATGGGCGGAAAGAGAAAAGGGAGGAGCAAAAGATATAAACCTGTATATATGTATATGTAAGATAACTAAAAAGAACATTGCTGAATGTATTCGTTATTGAGAAGGAACAATTAATACTCATATGATTAGATCAATCTTGCATGTCTATATCTGTTAATGTAAGAAACCATTTTAAAGATAACGATGCGCAAATTGCAACCATTGTCAAGCTTCTATCTTCTGGTTTTGTAAACCTGCAATGTTGTGTATTTACTCTAGTTGTTTGCTTGTCTCTTTTGCTTGTTATTTTTACTATATATGTCGTTTTTTTCGTTGTTGTTGTAGTTTTTGTTTGTTTTCTCTTCGCTCAAAAAAAGATAAATAAAAGAATTACTATTATTGGGAGATACACCTCAGAGAAGCATGTCCTTAGACATTTTGCAGAGCATTTTGTATGACTAAATAGTGTGCCCAGAACCATCTTAATAGCACTATGGTTTAAAAAAGTAATTATAATAAATATTGAAGCCATACCTACTTCTTTATCTGTAGCCCAAGTTTTGCTGGGTTTCGTCATTATTTGCAACCCATGAAGTGATGCTTAGAATCTTCAAATTTGGAAGTCCTGGCTGATTTTAAAATGAATTAATCAATAGTTTATTTCTACTTTATTATAGGCAGCAAGAAAAATCCAAATGGCAGTTTTCACATTATGACTGGGAATCCTCTTTGCTTGTTCACACAGTTCATTAGCAATATTTCTCTAAATACAGTAGTACCCACCTCACTAACTTAATTTGTTCTATGATTCTGGAAAAGATGAACATATTTACATTTGTGTGGGAAAGATGGCTGCGGTCTTGTTTGTCACCTGAGGCAGAGTTTGCAAACAAAAACAAAATTTTTCCAAACACTTCTGTTTGTGAATCAAATTGTTTGTAATCAAAAACATTTATGAACAGAAGTACCACTGTATTAAGCACATTTCTACATTTCTAACTGCAACTGACAGTGATTATACTGTTTTTGGTAGTATGTACCAAAGATTTCCCTTCCTCCAGTTTTCAATGATATATTCCTCATTTCCCCTTAAACTCTCATCAGAAGTCTCTTCAAAAATTAGACTTGTACTGAAAGTTTGAGACATTTTAGATTTCATTAACATTTTCTTCAAAGTCCATCTATGTTTTTCCACTTCCACAACCACATTCTTATTTATTTACTCTGGCAGCATTCTACTTACAGCTACTGAGAAAAGATGTTAGCATGTGGCTAAACCTCATTGAAAATGGAGGCCTTATGAGATCCCAAGACACATGCACAGAACAATTCCAAAAGTCCTGCAAGGGGACATCTCATAAGAACTCAAGCAGATTTTTCGATAGAGTGGCCCAGACCTGATGGCAGATCGAGGCATGGGTGATGCAAAACGGACGTCCACAGTCAATTTTTGTCATTGTGTGCTCTTTTGCATAGTGGCCACCCTCATACTGTGGGTTGTGCCTCTTTTCTACTTGGCCCAAACTCATCTGTAGAGCTTGTTTCTTTGCTATTATTTGTGCTTGTCTTGATCAATTCTTTGCTCAGGACAGAAAGAACCTAGAAACCACCTTCAGGATGAGATTCCAGCACCCCAAATCCCAGTAACACCATTGAAAATATAAACTCATTATCTATTGACGTGTAATGTTACCCCAAAAGTTTGCAACTAACATAACATTATCACAAACAGATTCTGAAGTCCAGGAGTGGTTTAACTTGATAATTCTGAATTGATGTTTCTTATAAGATTTCAGTCAACATGTTGACCAGGGGTGTAGTTGTCTGAAGGGTTGACTGGAGCTAGAGGTTCTGTGTCACGTGGCTATTGGCAGGATGACTTGGTTCCTTGCTGACCACTGCAGGCTAGTAGCTTATCACATGGACTTCTTCACAGGCCTGCCCAAGTGTGCTAATGATATGACAGTTTGTATTTCTCAGAGTAAAAGAAAAATAGTTTTTCTTTTTTTCTTTTTTCTTTTTTTTTTTTTTTTTGTACCAGGGTAGAACTCACAATCTTGCACTTGCTAGGCAGACACTTATGCCACTGAACTAAATCCCCAGCCCATCCCAGAGCAAATATTCTGACTGAATATTTTTGTGCCTCCAAATTTCATATATTGAAGTTCTAAGCCTCAATTCCAATGTGATGTTATCAGAAAATTGGAGTTTTGGGAGGTAATTAGGTCATAAGGCTGAAGTTTTCATGAGTGGGTTTAGCACCCTTGTTAAAGAAACCCCAGCTTTCTTTCTGCCAGAGGAAGATACAACGATAATCTGGCAGTCTTCAGTATGGAGGATAGATTTTATCAGAAACAGATCTTGATATCCTGATCACTTCGGAACTAGGACAAGTAAATTTCTGTGTTATAGATCATTCAGACTGTTACTTTGTTAGAGCAGCAACTAAGACAGTAATTGGGAGTAAGTGGGGGAGAGTGAGAGAGTGAGAGCAAGAGCTGGAGAGAGAGAGGAGGGAGAGAGACAGAGACAGAGACAGAGACAGACAGAGAGAGAACCTGTGCTTTTAAATAATGACAGTTTTAAAAAATTATACATTATTACTTCTGCTTTTTACTCTTTCCCCTTTAAAGGATCCCCTAAGTGGAGTCTATTTTGAGGGAGGCAAAGAATTTGTGGACATATTTAAAGCCACCAAGACTCAACTTTTAGTTTTAGATCTAAAATTAAGTGTGCCACTCACTATCAATCCTTTTTCTAATGATTCTCCAATCATTATTAGCTAGGTGAAACTTTTTTCTGGTAAGTTCTTCAAGAAAGTTCATGAGTAAAATATTCCTGAAGTTTTGCATTTTGAAAATTGTTTTGTTGCTGAAGATTAGGTGGACTAGATGAAAATTCATATTCATATTCATTGCCATGAGTAACTTGTAGAAATTACTTTACTATCTTAAGAGTTTAATGTGTTTGCATGGGAGATTATGACAATCCAGTTTTTTTTTCTTTTGCAAGTAATTTCAGTTTTCTTTTTTCTTCTTTTTTTTTTAACCCAGAGGCTCAAAATAATGTTTTCTTTATATTTAGAGTTGGATAATTCTTTCAATTTATGCTTCAAGTTACCATTCTTGTCATTCACCAAAGAGGCAGTATTTGCTTGCAGTGTATATACTTGTCTTTTTTATTTCTCAAATTGTTACTTCTTGAAGATTTCTTGAATTTTACAGTATAATTTTAAATATTTGTCATATTTAGTAATTTTAGTTTTCTTCTTCAAGGAAAAAAATGTAAACTATATACTTTAAGGAAAAATATTTATGTGCATACATTATTATATAATTGTATATGTCTTATATATGTGTATATATAAAATTGTTGTGGGTTAATATATGTTCTTCCAAAACAAAAAAAAAGAGAGAAAGACAGATGTTAAAGGTCTAAGCCTCATGTTTTTCAGAGTAGGACTTCATTTGGGCAAAGGGTCATTGTACATACAACTAGTTAAAATGATAAGTGTTAAGGGTTGTGTCTAGACATCCCACCAAAGTCTCATGTGTTCATAGGTGAGCCTTTTTGGAGCTGGCTGGATCTATGGTATGTGATATTGGTATTAAGGGTGTGTGGTACTAAATTAGTCCACTGATAGTTCTGGGTGGCACCACCCAAAAGGATGATAGCTTGGATGGAATAAAAGGGAAACGTAGGCTTGTTGCCTGCTGTTTGCTGCTCACTGCCTGCTCTGTCATAGACTGTCCTCTGCAGTGCTCCTCTGCCATGCTGACCTGCCTTGGAGCCAGCTGACTATGGACTGAAACCTCTACGAACTATGAGCTGAAACAAACCTTTCCTCTTAAACCTTTGGGTGTCCAGCACTTTGTCTCAGCAATGAGCAAAGTAGCTATGACAAGCAGAGTGTCTCACAATTCAGGATGAAAGGTGTTCTTCTAGGTAACTGACCATTTGAAGACAGAAACTGGTAGAGTATTATGTGATGACAAAGGTAGAGACTGACATGACACAGCTTCTAGCCAGGGAATATAAAAGATTTCCAGCAAATACAGAAGCAAGGAAGAATTTCCTACATGACCATGGCAACCTTGATTTTGGACTCTCACCTCTAGAATCACAAAACAGCACCTCACCCAGTTTGTAATGCAACCATTCTGTTGCTTCAAGTCACCCAGTTTATAACGCACCATTATGGCAGCCCTAGAAAACTTGTACAATCATCTTCTTTGCTCAGCTTTTGTTTGCATCATTTTCTTTCTGATCCTGTTGATCTTTTACATTTAATTTTCTCTAAGAATTATTTCTGTTATATGTGAAGAGAAGCTTTTTAAATATACGATGCTTTCTTGTCAAGTTCCCTCTGATTTTTGGAATCTATCTTGTTTTGTCAGGATCCCACCAAAATCTGTTTCCTTCATCTCCTTTCTTTTACCTAGAGTTGCTACTTCTAGACAGGATTGCTTTGGCCTTCTAAGATGCCTCTCTCTTGCTTCTAGATTCCCTCTCTGGGACCCTTTTTTATAATTCTCCTTTGCTAATACTCTGACCCATCATACACCAGACATCAGACTTATTTTCAGAAGTCTCTTTTCCCTTCTTTTGAGGATTCACTCCTGCTGGTCCTGCATCCCACTGAATTTCTCCAGTCTCTTTTGCTTATCTGCTGTTGGACTCCACACTGCTCCAGTCTGGTGCAAGAACTTTACACCCCTATTTATATATGAACTAGAACTTATGTCATGTTTCCTCCTAGCTACACTGTAAGTAGTGGCTATTAAACTTTTTTATTTGGAAATCTATTTATACAGAAGGCTACAGTGTGGGATCTACATTATGCAGAAATTTGAGATGAAGTTAAATTGTAAGACTTCCTAAGTTAGAGAATATGTATCCTCATTTGCAAAGAACATACAAAATGCCTGTCATATTTCCTTGATAATAATAATCATTGATAATGTATGTGATAGCTCTTTGAATGCATGATGTGCATCTGGCTTTTATCAATGAAAATGTCTGGAATGTGGTTGTGGAACTAATATTACCCATACAAGGTATATGTAGGTATGGGTTAAATAAAGGACTTTTAAAAAATCTCACTATATAGGGCAATCTGGCCTTAAACTTACCATATAGCTCAGGCTACAGTAGCACTCATTGCAATCCTCCTGCCTCAGCCTCCTGAGTGCTGAGACTATAACTTTTACTACCATGCCTGGTTAGTATTAATTTTAAACAGAGGTCAAGATACTCAACTTCTCCAAGGCTCTTTTATTTATAAAAAATTTCAAATATTAGTTATTTTGTATTATTGTCTTAGTTTTGTAACTGGTAATTAACATAAGCATAGGGCCTAGTATATCACAGGGATTCAAAAAATTCCTAGATGTTCTATTCAAAATAACTTAACATTGATAATAATACACTAAGTGAACCAATTAAATACCATGTAGTTTGACCTACTAGTCATTTTAATACATGAAATTGATTTAAACCCACCAAGTCCTAGGCCTGGAGTCAAAGAAAACTGCGAAGGTGATTTAAAAGCATTAATTAGAAAAATTTACTTGCAAATTCATTTCCTCACTCAGATTAGAATGGCACATGATGAGCTATTTTATACCTAGTAGTCATAGTTCTTACAAAGCTATGGATTAAAATGAAAATAATTGAATTGGAAACTGCATCATCATCCATTTCAAGGGAATATTATAATAATTTCTTCTGTGGACTCAAGTGCATTTAAGGGGTATATATATTCAGGCACATTGCTCTTGTTCTACCTGGAAAATAACATTTCCTGCACATCTAGTGCCTAAGGAATCATTTAACTCTTTTACAGGCATTCAACAATCATAGCATTGATGGTGCAGAAACTGAACATTTTTATTCAGCAGTAAACAGAGATGAGCTGCTAACCAGGTTTTATGTGAGGTTTCTAGTGTTGCCATATTTGCTTCAACTGTATGTAATTTAAAGCAGTGGTTTTCAAGACTGGTGAACCATGAGAACCAGCTGCTAAATTTTTTAAATAACCATATCTTTGAATTCCGTCACCCCTATTGAAACATCATTTCTCTGTGGTAAAACTCCTCAAGTGATTGATGGAATCATAATTAGAGACACTTCACTTTAGCCTGTACTTTCTGGTATTTATATTACAATGCTAAAAAGGAGGCTGTGAGGTTGGAGTGTTAGCAGAGAAATATACCTTTGATTTTCAAAGTGAGGTTCTATGGGTCAGCAGTATCTACCTCACCCAGGAGCTCATTCAGAGCAGTCTTTTCCCCAGATGCGCTGAATAAGTATGCAAGGTACATGTATGAATACCCCAAAATGAAGCCCATTAGTCTGTACAACCAATATGCATCAATAAAACAAGTGTGGAAGAATAAGTAAGAAAGGGAAAAAAAACACGAATTTTAACACAGCTCCCAAGGCATTTGTACACATACCAAAGAGAAGCAATGACATAGATCTTTTATAGAATAGAGTTTGATCTTCTTATTCAGAAAGCTTATGTACAAAACAATGAGGGCAGACAAAAAATCAAAGAAGAAATATTGCTGGTTTCATGCAAAATCTCTAGAAAACAGAGTGGTTGCTCTGTGTTAAACATATACTTTTATTGTAATTGAAAAATAGAAGAGCTTAGAATTTTTGGTATAAAATTAGAAGGTGTTCACCCACTACCTTTCATTATTTCTGTTACTTATTAAGTCTTGTAGTTGAGAACCTGGAACTCAAAGTTTGAGGTGGATTTTATTTTCTTACAGACCAGTGAAATTTATAGAAAAGGTAGCATTAATACTAAGTGAAGACTAATGAATGAATGTTCTGTTATAGCCTTTTAGAGAAAGAAACATTTTCCAAAGTGGTTCATTTATTTGGAGGACAATTTAGTCCATGGATTTCTCCTGCACTTTCCCATTGAGCTCTGCCTACTATCATCACTGTAGCACTTGTGGTTCTGTATTGACCTTGAGTTTTATCATACCTAAACCTGTGTTTCAGAATTACTTGCCTTTATTTTCAGATTGCAATTCACTGAAGGCAATTTGTATTTGCTGTCTCTTTCTAAATTTCCTTTCTCCTTTTTCCCTACTGCATGTGTCTTGGATTAATGTAAACAACCAAACATTTATCTGATGAGAAATTATTTCTTTATAATTATAGTGTAGTAGAAATTATTCACTATTCTATGGTTGCATTTCATTTTACTTGAACTTTTTACTTGCTTTAATTTTTTAATACAGTTTATACTATGCACACTATTTGTCTTCAGGACTTTATTTCCCTCCAACCTTTTCGGTGGCTCCCTTCAAGTCCTGTCAATCCACAGTCAATTACCTTTCAAAGTCACTAATGTTAGCAACATAGTTGTATCCTCCTATATTTTTCTCTATGATGATGACACCAAATCTATGTGTATGTACACTCATGGAGTTTTTGATTTTTGTTATTTTTTATTTTTCATCTCCCTTAAACCTTGTGGAAATTCATTTAAATTACATTAAATAGCTGCAAATACTGGTTGTAGATACTGTTATGGTTTGTTATGGTTTGCCTCATGCATTCTTGAAGGCCGCTGAGTCTAGCATTTGTGATCGGTTCATTGTCTAGTGCTGGGATTGGCAGTATGAGTGCTGCACCCACCCAGGAGTGGATAATCAACATACAATATAAGGAAGGGAAGGAGGTGTGCCTTCCCTCTTTTGCCCTTTCATTCTTGCCACTTGCAGCTGCCATGAATGGCTGCCCCTCAGCCCCACCCCCCTGTCTTGGAGCTAGCTGAGTATGGACTGAAACCTCCAAAAAACTGTAATCTAGATAAACCTTCCCTTCCCTAATTGGGCATCAGGTATTTTGTCTCAGTAATGAGAGAAAAGTAACCAAGACAGATACACTATAATTTAGTCAGGCATTCTTCTCAGATTTTGCTCAATTTTTTCCAGTTATTTTTAGAATAAATATTATTCATGATTGTGCACAGTATTCTTGGAAATCGTTTTTGGCATATTTTCCTATGTGTTGATGGCTTTATTTTTATATGAAGTAAGATTGACAGATTTAAGGTGTGTAGTATGTATGTTTAATTTTGATAGATATTGTCAGATTGCTTCCCAAAATGGTTATGACAATTCTTGTGCTTTCCCCTAACTCCAAGGCCAAAGTTGGGCCTTTGACAGTGAGGGATTTTATGAGACAAGGCTGCCGCAGTCTACCAATTATCTTTTAATATGAATTCCTTCAAAAACTGAGGTAGAATTTTAATTTCACATTGTATGAACTACTGGTGTGAAAAAATAGAAATACATGAAATTTTGGCTGATGAACCAGCTTGGATATATGACTGATATGTGTTGATACATTAAAATGACAAATTAAGAAAGCAAATATTATGGACTCTACTAAACAAGAGTAAGAATAAGAGATTAAAATCATAATGAAAACATTCACTAGTATTTATAATTTATATTTACTAGTGTGTTTGAGATCAAGAAAAATAAAAGTTCATAGGACAGAAGCGATCTAATTTCAATCACAAAATTATACTACTTAGGTGACACTGATGGAAGTTCTGTCTGGAAACAAGATCATGGAGTCCCACCTACCAAAGCTCATTCTAGGAACTACTACTTCTAGTTATCCAACCTGTCTGAAACAGAACAAAGCAGAGCCTCCTTTTCCTCCCGTGTGACATCTTCAGGGAGATTAACCAGTCATTCGGTGGCAAGTTGACTACAATGTGCCATTTCTAACCCATCTTGAGTGTATTTGTTTTTATTTTATTGCCTTATCAGCACCACTGTTTGGGGGCTTATGGAATTCTTGGCATGGTGTTTTGCATAGCATGACATTTGACCAGGGGATCCCCCCTCTCAGAGAAAGCAAAGGAGTAGCACATCCTTCAGAAACAGCTAGCCTCTCACACTACTGACATGATCTTCAAAATGCAAAGCTGTTGAAACAACCTAGAGAACTCACTCTGAAAGAACTGGACACCATTCTTCAGGATTTGGTATATACATAACACAGAAGACCTCTCCATGGTGCATTGTTCCCAAAGGAAGGATGTTTGGATCAAAAAGGCAAAATGGTACCAGGAATGCCCACTTACAATCATTCCAAATGATGATGAGAATTTGTGCCGCCTGCCTTCTCAAGCCCTCACATTACCAGGAGATATAATCAGTGCTTGTTAAAACATTAAACTACATCTTCTGGAGCACTTAGTCTCTTACTATCCAGGAACCAAAAGATAAGAATAAAAGTCATCATTCTGGGAGGATGAGTTGACTCTGATCAACGGGAGAAGGTAGATGGTTTTACATAAAGAGGAATATACGTGGGACCCATGTACTTCACACAGACCCTTCCTTGCTCTTGTTTAAACATACACAAACACATGCATCAAGCCTGGATTGAAGTAGGTATGACTACCAAGGGTATAGATCCCCAAGAGAGCTAGGTTTGGATGGAAAGCCACCACAATCTGCTGAGGCAACAGCTGTGGATGAGGAGATTTTTATGATGAATGATGGAGGATAGAAAGAATGAATACTGGTTGTGAGCCTGAGATCAATGAAGTTGTATTTATTTGTCTCACTAAATACTCTTCTTCCCTCTGAAAAAAAAATAGGCTTCATTAAACAGCCATGAAGGGCAGGATAGAATATGGCATCTGTATAATTGCACCATCCAATTCTTCTGTGATTCCACCACTGTATTTATATGTAGGCTACACTTCTCACAAGCTACTCTGTCCTACCGACTGAGCTGGCAAATATGCTAAGGAGGCCTTTCCTATGGATTACTTCACTGGATTACTTCAACTTGAAGGCTTTTACTGATTACACTGAGTTTCTGCAGTTTGAGATTCTTCCTTTTAGTGTTCCTTTCTCTCCATTTCACCACCCCTAGACTCAGTGATCAGACCTATTTCACAAATCTGCTCTGCCCTCCTCTTCTGCTCCCAATCTCTCCTCCTTACAGGAATTTGCTTTAGTTCATCTCTTGCGTGTCTAGCCTTGTCTTGATATCTACTTCTCAGAGGAACCTAACTAATCCAAATTCTAATTACATATATTATGTTAGATTGTTGTATCCCTCAGAAGAAAGACTTTATTTGGAAATTGGTGTACAGAGTTTTTCTTTGAAGCTTTGTTACAGCAGATAATGAGATTTCCATTGCGGAACTAGAAAGCATGTACTCTAGTATAATATTTGTCAAATTGTTTACTGTAGACCAATGGGTGCTGTAAGGGAAATAAAAGTTCCTAAAACTAAATATACCTGGAAAATGTCTTTTTTGTTATTGTGAATATGCATGATGCACACTAATGTGTTAATACTTCTATAAAATTCTTTAGAAATGGATTTTTATTTTATCCAGCAATTTCCCAAAGCATGTGACCAGGAACTCTCCCTTCTTTTTAGTGGTGTATTTCTGGCCCACTTAGAGAAGAACACAATTTGGAATTAAAGTTCTAGTAACTTCCCTTGAAGCCTGAGATCATAGAGAGAAAGAACAACTTCAAAAAGCTATTCTTTGACTTTGTGTCCAAAGCTTCAATTCACCCTATCTCCTTAAAGACTATACTTACAAAATTATCTTTATTTTGAAACTTTAACTTCTCCATTTCTGTTGTTGCTTTTCATCTAAATGATTGTGTCTTCTTCATGTGAGGAAAGAATAGTCCCTTATCTCTAGACTCCCCTTCACCAAAATCCATAAACCAAGCTTTTAATTTAATTTAATTTAATTTAATATTTTTAGTGAAATCTCAAAATTCTTTGAAGGCTTTGAATTCCTAGGTTGAATCCATTCTACCACAGCCTCCAAAATAAGTGAGACTACAGGTCTACCCATGTCTGGCTCATAAATCATGTCTTTGAAGATGAAATCACTATCCTCTAGGCTTACTTTCCACTTTGGTCATTCTGATGATGATATTGTGAACAGTATGTACAATTTATGTCTGCCTCTCTTTTTTATGAAGTTGCTGGCAGTATTTATGTTTTCTGGGGGCAGGTGGCTCTCAGGTCATATCCTTTTCCACAACTTATTAACTATCGAGCAGGGTCATGTTAGCCTACTTTATCCACCTTTAGTATGGGAAACACTTGTTGTCATGACTTGTTTTGAGAATTAGATGAAATGGCAAAGAAAAAGGCACATAACCTATTTTTTAGTGCAGGACATATTTCAAGACTCCCTGTAGATACCCTAAACCATGGATAGTACTTAAACCCATAAATAGTATGTTTTCCCTATATATGCATACATATGATAAAGTTTAATTTATAAAATTAGACCTAGTGAGATATTAAGAGCACCAACTGATAAAAATAGGATAATACAGGAGTTGAAATTTGAGCACGTCAACAAGACTAACACAAATTTCCTTCTTCTCTTCTTCCTTATTTCACAGATATCAGTTTTACTCTTATTGTAGAGGTTAGCACCTCAGCATACTATTTTTTCTTATGAAGTTGAGAAATCTCATCTTTTCACTTAACAGGATCACTTTTTGGCTTTTCATTGGTATAGACAGATTGCCAGTATCATTACTCTTGTGGTTTGGGGCCATTATGAAGTAAAATAAGGCTTCTTGGAACACAGCACTGATACTGTCACAGTCTGATAAACAAGAAGACTACTAAGTGACTAACAGATGGGTGGTGTTTGCAGTGCAAATGTGCCGGACAAAATGGATGATTCATATCCCAGGGCACAGAGAAGGCACAAGATTTCATTATGCTACTCTGAAGGGCAAGCAATTTAAATCTTATTAATGGTTTATTTCTGGAATTTTCCATTTAAGATTTTTGAATCATGGTTTACTTATGGTAACTGAAACTGCTGGTAAAGGAGGAACTAATGCAATTTTTACTTCTTCCTGCCGCTTTCGTCCTCTTGGACCTCTCTTCCTTAGCTTTTAAGACACGATTTGCTAAGTCTCCTATCTACTCTCTTCTACTTTTTCTTCTTTGCAGTGCTATCCTCTTCTCTTATTCCTTTTTAAAATTCTCCTTTCTTTATAGTTTTTCTGGATAAATTAATCTATTTCATGGTTTCTTTTATTACCTGTATTCTCACTACTCCTGTACTTAGGTTTGATCAATTCCAACTTTGAACAGACTCAGAGAGGTCAACATCCTTAAATCTGAGCAATCTGTCCCCTCACTGGTGTCTGACTAGTTACACACTATTCACCCAATCACATAAGCTTTTCAGAGTCACTCTGCACTCCTGCATCACCTAACATGTCTTACCACGTCTAAAATCATCCTCACAACTCACACTCCATTGCAGTAATTCAGCCCTCATGTATCTCTCAACTGCTTTTTCCTCCAGCATCATACCTCTGTAATGTGTCCTCCATGAGACCAGAATGACTGTTACAAAATTCAAATCCCATTGTGCTATTGCTATGTGCACAGTTAAATTCTAACTTGTTTGCACATACACAATGCCCTCAGAACCTTGCCTTTGTTCACCTATTGAGCCAAATGTCTTTCAGCTTTCTACTCTTATTTCTACACAATCACATAATAATTAACCAAGACTACTTTTCTCTGTAAATTAGGGGTCCCCAACCCCCAGGTCATAGACTATACCCATCCATGTCATGTCAGGAACCAGGCTGCACAGCAGGAGATGAGTGATGGGCAAGTGTATTTGCAGCCATTTCCCACAGCCAGTTACACCCTGAGTTCCACCTCATATCAGATCAGCAGCAGCATTAGGCTCTCATGGGACCATGAACCCCGCTGTGACTCACACTTGCGAGGGACCTAGGTTGCTTGTTTGTTATGAGAGTCTAATGCCTGCTGATCTAAGATGGGGAAACAGCAAGGCTACCGCTGTGGTGTGACTATAAATACAGATTAACATTAGCAGAAATGTTTGGCAGGACAGAGACCATAATATATCAATTGCTTGCAGACCCATGTAAAAACCCTGTGAGGAGTGACAAGTGACAATAATGCTGCATGTGGTGGCAGAATTTATAGTGGCAAGTGAGTTGATGCACTTCAGTTGTACAGCTGCAGCTAGTGCCATGCTTTAATTCAGAATTTGACACTTGTTTCAGTTTACATATTGCCTGATTATTACTTTATTTCCCACTTCTGCCTGCACCTCTTTCCAACAGTGTGCACTTGTCTCAGTCCAGGTTAGTAAGCCTACGAGCTAACCATAGCTAAAATGAGTTAAAAAAATGTCATTGGAGATCTTCTCTGAAAAGGGGAAAACACTCAGTGATGAGAGAACAGAAAACTCTAAACTGCCAATAAAAATAAAGCTGTATTTTGATGAAATTACCAACAATCCTACTTAGATTGCAGGTTCATGGTAAGAGGTGATTCACATTCACCAAGCATGCTTTGTATAAATTGTAGCAATTGGCTGTCAGATGAAGCCATGAAACCTTCAAAATTGCTTCATCACAAGCCTTTGGAGTTTTTCAAAAGAAAAAAATACATGGAAATAAGGAACATAATTAACTTTTGAAGGCCACAACTTCATCAATTATGTCTTCACTGTGTCTAACCACATTGCCAAAGTTAAGACCTTTACTTCTGGTAAAGAGTTGATACAGCCTGCTGTTAAAGACTTTTCTTTTGAACTTTTAGGAGAGGCTTCAGTTTAAAATGTGATACGTTTCATTTTTACAAGCACCATAGCTAGACTAATTGATGAAATCACAAAGGATGCTGAGGCACAATTCAGACAGAATTAAAGAGTCATTGTGATACACAATCCAGGTGGACAAGTCTGCTAATGCTGACAGCAAAGCAATAATGTTTGTTTCGTGCAATATATTTTTTCAGGAGGATTTGCATAACGGTATGCTATATGTACTTTTGTTGCCAACTGTCACCACCGCCGCACAACTGTTCAAGTCTTTGAATGATTATATATCTGGAACACTGAATTATATCAGTATGTTCTGTGAATAGATGGCTTCCTAGTTTCACTCATCAGGTCGAAGATGTTGAGTTTAAATGCGAGTCTTTGTATTGTGTCATCCATAGAGAAATGCCAGGTAGCTGGAAAATATCACCTGAATTTAACAAGGTTTTACAGGCTATGATGAAAATTACCAACCACATGGAAGTACACACCCTTAACTCATGTCTGTTTGTTCAGCTCTGGGAGGAGATGGATAAAGACACATATGTCTCCTCTTATACAGAGATGTGAATTGGCTTTCTGAATGTTGATCATGGACCATACCTTTTGAGTTATGAGAAGAGAAGGAGAAGTTTCTTTAAGATACACAGTCACCCCTGGCAGTACATTTCAGTGACATAGAATGGGTTGCAAAATCTGTTCAACAAACTCAATCTATCACTTCAAAGGAGAATGACAACTTATTCAAGTTGGCAGATAGGTTGACTGCATTCAAAGCTAAACTGGAAGTATTAGAGCAATGAGTGAATATTGGAATTTTTGATATATTTCAAACACTAGAGAGATTTTTGAAAGAGATGGCCAAGACCTTTATTCTTCCACCTCTCACATGATCACCAGATTTCAAAACAGATTGAGCATTACTTACCAACCATAAAATATCTCCTGACTGGGAAGGAATGGATCTGTGACCCATTTGTGAATAATCAGAGGAACTGACTTTACCTGTGTTAGAGAGGATCAACTGCTTGAGAAAGTGGATGAAAGTTGCCTTAAAAATTAAAAATATGTTCGAGACAACTTCCAATCTTTGTTCATTTTGGGTTAAAGTCAAGACAGAATATTCTTATTGTGACAAAAACATTCAGGAGTCAGCTTCCATTTCCAACATCCTATCTTCACGAAGCCAATTTTTCTGCAGTGATAGTTACTAAAGGAGATGATGGAGTGCAGTGAACATACATGACACATTTCAGGTGAGAGTGTATAGTTCCAGGAAAAAAAATTCCTACTGATTCTGCATTATGGTGGGTTGTATAATTATTTCACTCTCTATTACTAATAATAATATAAATAAAGTATAGAATAAATGCAATATTCCTCAATCATCCAAAAAACGTATCTGCTTCTGATAAGTAGTAAAATTGTCTTATACAAAACTTGCCCCTGGTGCCAAAAAAGTTGGGAGCCTCTGCTATAAATAACTTTTGTGTGTATCACATGGGAAACATGTACTGATCCTTCAAGGCCATCTATGAATGTTGCCCTCTTTCTGAAGTTTCACAAAAACCTGGATAAAAGTGATCTTTGTTTCTTTAGGCTATTACTCAAACTTATCTCAGTTATTACCATAATATCTGAGAAGAATGCAAACATTCTTGAAAGAAATTGGAAGTGTCTCAAGTGAGGACACAATTTGGATGCATATGTTTTGATACACTTGCTTAAAATTCGTTGCATTACTTTGTATTCATGGAGTAAACATAGCAAATCCATAGTGGGATCTAAACACAGAAAATTATTGCACCTGGGAGATTAATGACTTTTGAAGGAATTTACTTTCTACCATTAAGCGAAGCATCTGAACATGATAGAGAATTGTGTTCAGATTGCAAACTTAATAACCTTGTAGGTGTTTGACTATTATCAATAATAGAATTTTCAGAAGAATAAGATAATAACTGCTAGTTATAGTTTATGATTTATTATTACATTTTTATAGTATGCTATTTGGTAGAATGTTCATAAAAGTTAATAATTTTTAAATGTTTTCTATAATTACCTAGTCAAATGATCTTGGAGTTTTGAATGTCTACTTCTTAAATAAGTACTTGATAAATGAATACAAAAAGACAAATGCATCATGTATTTTACCTGTAAGAAATGTGATTCTTCACAGCTTAGTTGAAACTGTAAAATGACTTTTATCCTTATCAGGCAAAAATACTAACAAGGAAATGACTTGTCTAACTGGAAAATGATACATAACTGAGTTTTTTCTGGCCATCTTTGATAATAATGCCTTTGGAAAACTTGAATGAATGAACAGACAGAAAGATAAGCCCTACATGTATAATATTTGCCAAATAAACTTTATTATGAACTTTAAAAAGTTATATTAATTTTAATAAAGTACTGAAATACTGTGGCACTTTTGCACACACTTGTTTTTTAAAGTCAGTTAACATTTTAAAAAAATTTTAATAGACCCTGCCCAGTGTTGGATGGTGGGGATACATAAAGGAATAAATAAAACAAAATGTTTCTTTTTGAGTTCATGATCCAATGCAGGAAATCCAATCACTTACAAATGATTACAATATATTGTGATAAAAGCTATGAAAGAAATAGTAATAAAGAATTGTTAGCAACCAGCCATCTGATCAGTGTGAGGTGAGGGGTGAAGGGAAGAGCCTCAAGGAAGAATGCTCGCATAACCAGCAATAAAACTTCATGATACTTAAAGTGAGATGCTACATCTATTGGTTTTATGTGAAGTTATTTCTCAAATTTACTTGTAAGGAGAATTGCCTAAAATTCCATGTCCATTAATTTTCAGGAAAAATAAAATGTAGGGAAAGCACATAATTCCATGTGATAAAAGATATTAGGAAGTTCTCTGATTGGGCCCAACTAGGGTTCAGTTTCTATCTCTTTGCTCTGTTTTTCAGCTCTCCTTTATTTTCATCTCTTTTGTGAACATGTTGCAAATTTCAGCTACAGAGAGCAAAGGAAAACTTTCACATCTTTGTAGAATGCTTTCTTTCCTCCACCTTTTTCTTAGTAATCGATCCTGTTTCACCATTAGTTTATCTTTCCATTAAATACATATTTAGATTCTTTTTGCTTTAAAACTAAGCATATTTCCCTCATACCTTCCTTCATTTTCTTTCCAGGAACCTCACATTATTATCATGGTCAAATATGAAAAATAGACTCTTTTTTCATTGGGAAACAGAGAACAGTAGCAAAGGCAGTGTCATATTCTTATGATAATTATCTTTCCAAGGTGCAGCACAAAGCTACACAATAGATGTTACTGCCGTGAAGAGTAAATAGATTATTATAAACACAGGAAAAGGAAACTGAGCAATACGAACTGAAGATGAAAAGTAAAGAAAATTCTTTAAGGACATGAATAGAAAGCACATGATTTACTGTGAGAGTGATCAACAGAAGGTCACATAAATTAACTGACTTTTGACCTAAATTTAA
>RJWM01037518.1:0-17151 GCA_004363535.1 Dasyprocta punctata | reverse complement strand
TTTTTTTCTCTCTCTAAAATGTCCTTCAGTATTCTTTGTAGGGTTGGCTTGGTTGTCATAATTCTTTTAGTTGTTCTTTGTCATGGAAGTATCTTGTTTCTCTGTTGATTTTGAAAGATAGTTTTGCAGGGTACATCAATCTGGGTTGGAAGTTGTTTTCTTTCAGGGCTTGAAACACTTCACTCCAAGCTCTTCTGGACCTGATGGCTTGTGTTGAGAAGTCTGTCGTGATTCTGATGGGTTTTCCTTTGTAGGTGATCTGGTTTTTTTTCTCTAATAGCTTTTCATATTCTGTTTTTGTGTTGAATTTCTGGGATCTTGATTATTATATGTCTGGGTGTAGGTATATTTTGGTTATGTTTAGCTGGAGTTCTATATGCTTCACTCATCTGAAAGTCACTTCCTGTTCCCATGCTCGGAAAGTTTTCTGAAATTATTTCTGTGAATAGGCTTTTAATTTGATTTGTATTGACCCCTGCTTTTTCACTCACACCTTTTACTCTTAAGTTATGTTTCTTTGGGTTGTCTTGCAGCCATTGTATTTTTACTTCCAGGTTTCTTGTTATTTTTAAGAGATCTTTCCTTTCACAATCACATGCTGCAAGCAAACCTGTCTTCAAGGTTTGAAAGTCTGTCTTTAGTTTCCTTCGGCTGGTTTTGCCAACTTTCATTGGATTTTTTGAATTCCTGGTAATCTCTTTGAATCTGTTTCATGTATTCTAAATCTTTTTTGTATTATTCATTCCAGGTTTCCCTCATTTTCCTATGCTCCATTTTTTCATCTATGTCTCCTTTAGGGTTGCCTAGCAAATCTTTTATTATGCTTTTCATTTCTTCTTTTAGTTGAGTTAGTGTTTCTGTTCTAATTTCTTTTATAGCCTCTTGAAGTTGTTCCTTTACTTCAGTTGCCGTCACCTCACAAACTTCAGTTGTGGGACTCCCGATCTCCTCTGCATTTGCATCTCCTGGATTTGTTCTGCTTGAACTGGATGCCAGAGACTGCCCCCTGCTTTTTTGTCTTGACATATTCTTGGGTTCCCCTGGGCAAATTGATACTGGGGACCCAGGCACTCCCTGCATTGGCCACAACCTCTCTGAAGTGAGACTGGTTCCTCCAGTCGGTGCCGACTATGGATATCTGATGGTTGTTACTGGGGGCGCTGTTACAGCGCTATCCACTGCCTTTCCCCAGCCCGCCTTGGCTCCACGATGGCTGGTGGGGTGTGCACAGGGGCCAACCGCCACCTGTGAACCTGGGCTGGTGGACCGGTCACCTGCAGACTCTCCACAACACCCCTGGAGCACATACGAGGCTGCCATCTCCAGACCAAGCCTGTCAACTGCAGGGACCCTCTGAAGTGGTCTCCAGTATGCTCCCAGGGACAGGGCTCAGCCTGGGCAAACTCCGTGGGTTCGCATCCAGACAGGAGTCCCCAACCCAACTCCAAGATGTCTCCCCATCAATCTCCCCCTCACGCAGGAGGGTGAGGACCTTCTCACTCACAGTTCTCCAGGTCTGCTCCCCCTGTCCACTGCCACTCTCCTCCAACGCCATCTCTCTGAGCTGAGGACTCCAGGGTCACCATCCCCACAGCCGCAGCTCTCCGAGCGTGCATCCCCAGCTTCCAGCAACTCCTTTCACAGGGCGGGTACAGCTCCAGGCAGAGGTGCTGCCCACCTTGTCTAAGTGACTCTTTCCACTCTTTCTGTGGGCTTCAATTCTCACTTTAGATTCTTCTTGGGTCCAGAGGACCCGCCTCCCTCCTTTTTGTCTTCCCCATGTTCCTATATTCTGGCATCTGGACGGTATCTTTCAGGGAGACCACTTGACCTGCTGTTTACCCTTCCACCATCTTCTGTCTTTTCCCTGTTGTTTCTTTTCAAATGATGTCAGTGTTGGCAACCAGCTTTGACTGGCTTACAATACCCTTAGCAGTCACAAGCATAAAAGGAAAGAGTACCTCTTCCTCAAAATTTACTGGAAACCTCCATGCGCCAAGACTTCCACAACTGAGGGCAGGATGAGTCTCAGGTGGTTAGTGAAGTGGCCCAAAATCCAGAGGTTGCTTAGCAAAGAAAAGTGCCATGACAGAAAAAGGAAAACAGGAGGCCACCTGATAAAGCCATTGCACTGACTACAAGAAAATCACAAAAATTGGCCAATGTAAAAGGTTAAATGAAGGTAAATTATTTGCCCTAGCAAAAGTAATACTGAGTGATACGTATTTTCCCATCAAAAGCAAGGAATATCAAAATAGACTGACTAAGGGCCGGGAGTTTGGCTCAGTGACTTAACCACCTGTCTGCCAGGCATGAGGTTGTGAGTTCAAGCCCCGGTGCTGCAAAAAAAAAAAAAAAAAAAAAAATAGATTGACTATAATTAATTGTACATTTCAATGTAGCTAGTAAAAAGTATTTTGAATATTCCTAATAATGACAATATTTCAGGTGGTACATATGCAAACTAGCCTGATGTGATCATTATACATTGTACAAGAATACACATGTATAGAAATATCAAACTGTTTCCCATAAATAAGTACAATTATTATATATCAATTACAAATTTAAAATAAATGAACAGTGATAATAAACAGAGCTTTTAAAATTCGGATCCCTTCCTAACTTTTGAAACTATGTTAGTCATTTTTTCATCACCACAACACAATACCTAACACCAAAATTTAAACGATGACAGGGTTATTTTAGCTCACATTTTTAGTCCATAATCTGCTGTCAAGGCAGGATGACATGTCAGAGGAGCTCAGCAGAGAAACACTTGCTAATATAAAGGCATCCAAGAAACAGAGAGTAATGGGTAAAGGGAGGGAGAAATACCCTTCCCGGTCTTGGCTCTAGTGACTGAGCTCTTCTGACTAGACCCTGCCTTCTAACACTAACACAGCGGTAGCACCCCCACAGTTCAATCACCTTCCACAAGCCCTGCCTCTGGGTGCGTGAGGCTTTGAGGGGACACCAAATATAAATCATAACATTCTACCCCAGACTCCAAAAAGGCTTATGTGTATCTCTTAGATAAAATGCATTTAGTCCATCTCTAAGGGTCACCAAAGTCTTAAGAGTTCTAGCATTGCTGAAAAGTCCAAGTCCAAAGTCTCCTCTGACACTCAAGGCAAACTCTTCTCCGTGAACCTCTGTAAATATCAGAAAGAGTTTAAACACTTCCAACATACAATTGCACAGAATGAATATTCCCATTCCAAAAGGGAGAACAGGGGATAGAAATGCATGGGATTGAAACACTACCAAATTCTAGCAGGGCAAACATTAAATCTTATAACTCCAAGTCCAGCACCCAGGGTAAGTTGTAGCAAGGTGGAAACTCTCAATGGCTTGTGTGGTTCTGCAGCTATAGCACCACCTACCATGACCCTCACAGCCCATCTCTTGAGGTGGCTTTGCTCACTGCCCACAGCTTTTCTCAGACATTCCTTGTTCATGGCTCCTTAAATTTCTTGAGGTCTCCACTCTTCACAACTTCATGCACTGCCCTCACAGGGACACACTTCCTGTTTTCCCAGGCCTCCTGAAGTTTGAAAAGAAGCCTCTCTGACTCTAAAATTTTTCCGTTCTGCATACCTATAAAATCCCTACCTTGTGGATGATGCCAAGGTAAGCTACCAGCTCAAGCAGTAGCCAGGCCCCTTAAATCATAGTTGATGACTATGAGTACTTGCCTGGTTGAGCTCTGTGAAACGAATTCCAGCAAACCAATTCCCTAGAAAGCTGTTTTCAAGCAGGGTGGCCTGGGGCTCTCTTTTCAAGGAAAAGCTTTTGATTTTGGGACTGAACCCTATAAAGGGAGGGGTTTTGCTGATTCCTGTGATTTCCACAAGAAATCTTTTCTATTGTCCTGAGGCAAAGTGGTTTCCTTTTAATCTTTTCAGCAACCTCATCTTACAAGTGCTTTCTTTCTGCTCAAACTGTAAACTTTTTAAATCACTCAGTTGTGTTATTTACTCTTGATTCTCAATGTACAGCTGGCTAAAAGCTCCCAGCAGTACCCATGCTCCACATGAATGTTGAGCTTCCTTGAAATTTCTTCCACCAGATTAAAATTAATCCACTGCCCTTAATCTCAGTCTCCTGCAAAGACTCAGGACATAAGAAAATGTAAACAAATTTCTGCTAGAATGTAACACACATGGTCTCAAGTCCAATTGACAATTGAGTTCTTTTTTCCAAATGAAATTTTTCAGAGAAGTACTTATCAGAAAAGGAGAACAGGTCAAATGAGCAATTTAAGAATGAAATGGGTGGTAAAACTGTTGGAAGAGCAAAAGTTAAAATAAGCACTAAAAGTATGTAAAATTTTATGCTAAGGAATTTGAACACTTGGATGGAGTAGGTATTTTCTAGAAAAATATAACTTACTGTCTTAGTTCCTTTTCTCTTGTTACTGAGACAAAATACCCAACACCCAAAGTTAATGTTGGAAAGGTTTATTTAGTTCAGTTTGTGGAGGCTTCAATCCATAATCAGCTGCTCCAAGGCAAGATGGCATAGCACAGGAGTAACAGTTCAAGGCAGCAGAAGACAGCAAAAGCAGCAAGAGCAAAAAGAGGGGAGAACAAGCCTCTTCTCCTCCTTTATATTGTAAGCAGGGTACCACCACCCCCTGGGTGAATGTAGCACTCAGGCCATCACTGAGTTCTCCTCTTGCAGAGGATAGAGATGTTGACAAAGTAAGGACCTTCAGCCCCTCCTGAGTTGCTTAGTTTAACTTCAAAACTTCTCAAGTTGACACAATGTATCAACCGTAACTTACCAAACCAACCCAAGAAAAGAGTTCTGTAAGCAATAAAGTAACTAAACCAGCAGTTATTTTAAAAATGCTTCCAGTTATGTAAAAACAAACCATGTCCAGATGGTTTTAGATGTAAGGTGCACAAATATTCAGAGAATCCGTAATTCCACATTATCCTAACTCTTCCAGAAAACACAAAAATCTGGAATAATCCCTAGTTTTTCTTACAGGACTTGCACAATCTTGAAACCAAAATCAGACACGGAGGGCAAAAGAAAGGAAAATTACAGAATATCTCCCCCTACAAAAAACAATGAAAAAATCTTCAACACAAGGTTCAGATTAAACCTAATAATGTGTTAACAGCAGATATATTATGACTATACTGGATATGACAAAATAGCTTCACCTTTTAAAAAAATGAAGTGAGCTGTAATTCATTACATTAACATGCTTAAAAGAAACCCTATGTGATCATTGCAATCTGTTTTGCTGAATTCCTTTTCTAATATAACACTCATTCATGATTTTTAAAGTAAATAAATAAAAGGTCTTAAGTAAAAAGGAATTGAAAACACCTATGGTGATGTATGCTTGTAATCCCAGCATTCATCTGGAAGGTTGAGACAGGAAGATCTTAAATTTGAGCCTAACCTGTGCAATTTAGCAACTTAACAAGACCCTATCTCAAAATAAAACATTAAAACAGATCTAGGGATGTAACTCAGTCTAAAAGCCTTTGGTTCAATCTTCAATAGCTAAATAAATAAATAAATAGAAGTAACCCAGTATTGAGAATCTGCCCAAAATCTACAGCAAACATCATACTTAAAGATGCAGTGTTAGGAAATATTTCTCTAAAATCAGTACCAACTCAAGTACACTGCTTCTGTTCAATCTTGTACAGAAAAAGAAACTTAAAATACATTCATACCTCACTTAATGATGGGGAAATGTCCTGAGAAATGTATCCTTAGGTGGCTTCATCCTTGTGGGGTCATCATATAGTACAGTCACACTAACTAAGATGCCTATAATGTCACTAGGCCCATAATTCTATAGGCCCACTGCTGTGTATGTAGTCTATCAATGGCTGTTATGGCTTATATCCAGATGCCCCCCAAAGCCTCATGCTTTTCAGAACTGGGTGGCCCTAGGATGTGTGAACGTGGATTGACAGTGTGTGAATACAGACTGAGGGTGTCATAATTGGATTCATCCACTGGTTGGTTTAGTATTGTTCTGCGTGTGGGCAATAGGAAGCCCCGCCCTGGTTATAGGTGACACCAACCAACAGGCTCATAGCCTAGATGGAATATAAAAGGAAAAACAAAAAGCAGGCTGGCTGTTTTTTTCCTGCCTACCCTTCCATGGACTGTTTCTCCTTTGCAATGCTTCTCTGCCATGCCACCTTGCCTTGGAACCAGCTGATTATGGACTTTAACCTAGGCAACATGTGTTCCAAAATAAACCTTTCTTCTTTAATGTGTGTCAGGTATTTTGTCCCAGCAATGAAAAAGGTAACTAAGACAATGACCAAACCATCATTATATAGTTTATGACTGTCTAAGCAAATGAACAAACTGCCCAATATATGTAGATATCCTCATGATAATAAAAAGAAAGGAGAAATGAAACATGAGACAGAGAGAGAGTGAGGAATTGCAAACATCAACAGGTGTCTAAAAGGTTCTGAATATTTCTAATTATCATGAAAATCAAAAGCACTATCAAGCATCATTTCATATGTATTAGCATGGTTATTATCAAAAAGATAGTAAGTATAGATATGAAAGAAAGGAAACCCTTGTACACTGTGAATGGGAATAGAAGTTAGTGTAGACATTATAGAAAACAATAAGAACATTCCTCAAAAAATTAAATTAATCCACAATGTGATTCCTCAATCCCACTTCAGGGTGTACTCCAAAGTGAAATAAATATGTAGAAGAGAGATCTGCATACTTACATTCATTACACCAGTATTCACCTCAGACACAACAAGGAAACAACCTACATGTTCTTCCACAATTGAATAAAGAAAATATATGGTTTTTTTAGGTTTTTAATTTTATTAATATATGTTTGTGGTACATAATGATTACATTCATGGTGAGGAGTTGGTATATGTTCAATACATAATTTTTATGTCCCCTATCCCTTCTTTCTACCCCCTAACCTCCATCTCTTGGTCCCCCTTTGTGATAGATCTTTTATATGAGAAGCCTAATGTATGAATGAAGATCAAAATAATAGCAAACAGAAAGAAAATATAGTTTAAGGACAGATGTGGTGGCACACACTTATAAATCCAGCCCTTGGAAGCTGAGTCAGGAGCATTTCAAGTTGGAGGACAATCTGGGGATGTCAACCTGGGCTACATAATGAGTTCAAGGATAGGCTAGACTAAGTGAGACATGATTCAAAAACAGCAAAAAAAAAAAGTAGTTTATAGTGGGATATATTCTGCCATTTAAGGAGAAGAAAATTATGCCATTTGCAGCAACACAGATGAAGTTAGAAGACATTTTGCTAAGTGAAATAAGCTGGATACATAAAGAGAAACACTGTATGACCTCACTTATTTATATATGGGCTTTAAAAAAGTCAAATTTGTGGAGGCTAAAAATAGGATAGTGGACTGCTGAGTATGGTCCACTACCATATATGCATACCTGTAATCCCAGCACTTAGAAGGCTAATGCAGGAGGATTGCTGTGAGTTTGAGGCCAACCTGGTCTACACAATGAGACCATGCTCAAAAAACCAAAAGCATAAATAATTAAATACATAAACAAATAAATCTTATTACCACACACACAAATATAAAAATGGTAAATATGTAAGGTAATAGATATATTACCTGAAATGTGGTGATCATTTCACAATGTATATGTGTACTATCAAATTGTGTACCTTCAATATACACAAATGTGTATGTCAAAATATCAACAATTTTATTGATATGATAAAATTGATAGAGAAAAAGCATAAACACACTTAAAAGTAAGAAAAAATTATATTTCTTTCCTCAGCAAATTTTTTTTTGAAGAATTCTATCTCACTGGGTACAAAGGAAGACTCTTAAAGTTAAAAGAAAGTTGATAATTGTTGCTACTCTTGCAATTCTGAATCTTGGCTTGAGGATAGAGAGAAATGTCCCAATTGGGACATTAAAAATGAAAGAATTGCTAAGAAGTTCAAATAAAACAAGCAAATGAAAAAGAAAAGACAGGAAACAATTGTCAACTCTAGGAAAAGCAAAAGGTTACATAAGAAAGTTGATTTTTTCTTAGTACCCTATGCAACTTGAATGTGAATAATATTTATATAGTCATAATAAAATAAATGCTGAATTTTTCTGTGAAAAACACTTTATTACCTCAAGTAGTTACTGAGGGTTAGAAGTCCAGAAGCAGCTTAGAGGCACCAAGTTTCTCAGGAGACTGTAGTCAAAATGTCTGAGACCACCTCAGCCCTCCACAAGTCTGACAGAAACCACAGGACCCATTTCCAAGATGGCTTCCTCCTGGCTGTTGGCTCGCCCCCTTCTCTGCTGGCAGAAGGCCTCAGCACAGTCCCACAGAGCTGACTGCGTGTCCTTATAGTTGGCTTCCCTAGAGCAAGTCATGGCGGGGAAGGTGAAATGCAGTGTCCTTTGTGACCAAATCTTAGAAATGATACACCATCGCTTCCCCCTTTTTCTATCTGTTAAAATCACTTCACTAAGTCTGGCCCACTTCAAAGGCATAGGATTAAGTTTCCACCTCTTGGACAAAGAAGTAGCAAAGAATGGTGAACATTTTTAAAGCAAGAACTATTAAGATAGAAAATCCAAAACAATATGAACATAGTTTACTATAATTAATAAGAAAGATTAGCAAGAGGCTGAGGTAGGTGGAGTATTGTGTGTTCAAGGCCGGCTTGGGCTACAATGCGAGCACAAGGCCGACCTGAGCAACATAGTGCAACACTGCCTCAAAAAACCAGGGCTGGGAGTTTGGCTCAGTGGCTTAAGCACCTGTCTGGCAGGTGAGAGGTTGTGAGTTCGATCCCTGGTGCCGCAAAAAAAAGAAAAGAAAGATTAGCAAGACTGCCAAAACAGAATCAAAAAATCAGTTGTATTTTTATGAAGCAGTAGGAGTTAGAAAATAGAATTTTTTCAAAATAAAATAATATTGATAGAAGACTGAATTTTAAAAAAAATCAGTAGTCCCCAAATCAATATGTAAATTTTTAGCATACTTAATATGCTGATTCTAAAATTTTCATGGAAGAGAAGAGGCTCAAAAATATTTGAAGATAAAGTAAAGGAACTCACCTTACCAGAATGAAGTCTTATTTTAAATCTATAGAAATTGAGGACGTACATTGGATACAAAGACAGATATATTGACGAATGGCTCAAAACATTGAGCCCAGATATGGACATATACATATTTAAACACTTAATTTTTGATAGAAGTGATACCACAGATCAATAGAGAAAGAAGATTATCAGTAATGCCTGGAATAATGGGTTTGTCACATTTTTAAAGGTATTAGATTTCTGTCTATCCACAAATGAATTCCAGATGAATTAAAGGCAAATACAACCCTTAAATTTTTTTTAAGGAGAATGTGTTCATGAAATTGAGGTAAGGAGGTAAGGTAAGATCTTCTTAAGCAAGGCATACAAAGGCATAATATAGATAATAATAAAAAATCGACAAATTTACTAAGTTGATTTTTTTTTTAAATCTGTCTCCCATAAAACTCAGCATAAGGAAGAGAAATGACAAGCCACAATCTGGGAAAAATAGGTTGAGATCCTCTAACCAGAGGCTCCTTCCATACCCGTGTCAGAATTTCCAGCTCAGTCCCCGGCAGGTGAAGCGGGAGTGCTGGAACCAGCTTTCTGTCCATAACAATTAGAATTAGTACCCACAAGCAACTCAATAGAAAAATAGGCAAAAAGAATTAGTAGGCCATTCACAGAGTGTAGAAATGAATGTACCATAAACACTTGACAGTGTCCTCAATCTCACTGATATTCAGGAAAATCTGAGATAAAGTTAACGTAAGTTACCACTTCACACCGATATTGCTAAAGAATTCAAGCCTAACATTGCAGATGCTCGAGAGGATGCAGAAAAACAAATTCTCAACCCTGCTGATAGGAATGCGGATTGGAAAAACTTTTCCTAGAAAACAAGTTGGAGAAATGAGTATAACAAGGCCTTTCCTGGTCCTCCTTCCTGATCACTGCTGATCCTGGAGGCTTAGGAATATGGAGGCAGCTAAGAGGACGCCCGAGTTTCTGGAAGTCAGAGAAAGGGTGGGACAAGGAAATAGTTCAGTGAGGAGCAGGTCAAGTTTAGACACCTGGAGGGCATTCTGTGGACGCGCAGCGGGCGGATGGCCGTACGTCTGCAGCTGAGGGAAGAAATCTGTACCATGAATGAGGATTTGGAGTCTAATGTTTATGACGAAGTACGAACTACGCATGCCTGAGTATGTTATTCCACACATGTGGCGTTTCTAGCTAGAAAGTCGTTAAGTCACTCTTCAGGCTGTTTGGCTCCTGCTGGTTCCAACACTCTCGCTTCACCTGCCTGGGACTGAGCTGGGAATTCTGACGTGGGTATGGAAGGAGCCTCTGGCTAGAGGTTCTCAACCTGGCACATCTTCTTTCTTTAAGCCCTGGCTCAAAAGTGGCTCTTCTGTGACTTCCCCTTCACCTCACTCAAGAAGTAATTTCTCCCTGTTGTGTATCCCTAGTCAAAGTATTGCTTCACAAGGACAACATTTTCACTTCACCAGGGTCCCCAAGTGCTTGCACTGAACATTTAATTTTATAATACTTCTGTGAGCTGAGAAAATAGACTGCAGCATGGATGGATCGCTCTGCTGTTCTAAATCAAAATTACATGCATCGAATTCTGCATGTTTTCCTTCCAAGTGAATTTTATGGACTTGTACAAATAGCCTGTGTTTGGGTAACTGTTAGGTTTTTCCTTGGCACGGTAGAGAAGCAAAAGCAGAAAAAGGAAAAAAGGGAGGCGGGGAAGCCTTTATTGCGGGCACGGGAAGGCTGCAGAGGCGTGCAGTACTCCTCCAACGCAGACCAAAAAGCAGTGGGCTTTTATTCGGTTTGACAGGGGGTGGAGTTGGAAGGGGTGGACAGAATGACATATTAACAGCTGATTGGAGGAATGTTGGCGCACGCGCGAAAAGCGGGAAGTTCAACTTCCCCTTGGAAGAAGAACGCGGAAGTCAATATTGAAGGGGCACGCTATCCTCTTTAGGGTCCATCTCCGTGTTGGGCAGGCGCCACGCTGAGCCTGGCAGAGCTTCACACGGGCGGAACCCATCAGTGACTGCATACTACAGGACACAATAATGGTGTTAAATACTGAATATAAAAAAGAATAGAAAGAGGGTATAGCTCAGTGGCAGTGGGCTTACCAAGCCCATCCAAAGCCATGGATATAATTTTCAGCAGCACTAAAAGTGGCAAGTTCATTTTAAAAACATAAAAGAATAAGAAGATAAATCTTGCTTTTATGTCGTTCCTGCTAAAGTTTTGGCCTGATAGGTACACAATAAGAAAAGAGAAGCACGAAGAGATTTTGATTTTCACTGAAGATTAAGATTTAGTGGGTGAGAATTCATAACTACTCTCAGTGTACCTATTAAAAAGTTCAAGGTAGGCACAACTGGTGCACACCTGTAATCCCAGCACTTTGGGATGCTGAGGCAGGAAGATTGCAACTTCACACCCCATCTGTATAATTTAGTGATTCAGTAAGACCTTGTCTCAAAATAAAACATAAAGAAGAGCTGGGATTATGACTTATTGTGAAGGCCCTAAATTTTACTCCCAATACCTACACACACAGACACAGACACACAAACACACTCATACAGAAATTGCATTTTTAAAAAATGAAGATTCTACCAGAGATACCAAATTATAGAGCTGCATAGGGCCAATGTAAACCTCCTGACAGGTTCTAGCTTTGTAGAGGCAGTACTTAAAAAACAAAAGGTTAATAGAGTGCTGTTTTAGGACTAATAAAAATAAAAATAATATTGAACTGAAGTTAATCACAGAGACATTGAGACCAAATTTCACAATGCTCTTATTTTTTGCCTGGTCTCTCACCCTTGGGAATGAACTCTGCGTGGAACTATTTATTTCACTTTTCCCCTTTTAAGGTCAGCTGAAAACAAAAGTAGCATCTCAACCACTTGCCTGCCAAACAAGGTTTCAGACTCATTTCAGAGGAAACGTAAGTTGATGGGAACAATGTCAGCCTTAGGTAAGGCCCCAGGTCTGGTTGGCCACTCAGTTCAGACGTCTTCACTTCTCCAGGCTCTGTCTCTGATGGACAGGAGTCTCTGGTTTCCTACAAGCAAGAGGACACACGACAGTGCCATTAGTCTGATGAGTGACAAAATGCAGCTTATCCTGACCCGGGAGATCCCAATTTGTTTCTAGGATGACTCAGTTGTACAGATGCTGAAAAACTAAGGGCCAATGCTTGAAAACGCTCTTGGCCCTCAGTCAGCAGGAGGTCTAAGTGTCCAGTGCAGCGCATGGTGAAGACCAGCTGTCAACAGGCAAGGACCAGCCCAGCCAGCCGCTCTCCAAAGGACTTCAAGCAGCCCAGCCTCACGCAAGGGCACACTGGACACTCACTGCCCGGCTGCTCTGTCCGTGTCCCACATGGCTCTTGAGACACACTGGGAAACAGCCAGAGATGTAGTTTGCCAGTAAGAAGGATTCGGCCAAACTGTAAATCTCTGTGTTTTTTCCTATATGTAGACAAGATTCTAGGCATAGCCCAAGGGTTCCTGGGGCGGGGGTGGGGGGTCAATGTGTAGAGGCTACCAAGGGCATTGGAAAAAAGAGCACATGAGGGGGTATGCATGGGTGTTATGCATTTTTAACATGACCTCATCCTTATTAAATCTTTAATACCCTAAATATGACTTCTCTATCCATATAATAAATAAAGTTTGCTCTACCTAGGAAATTCTGTAACACTTGCTCTCCAGCCCCATTCCACATCTGGAGAGATTTAAGAACATTGATGCTTGGGTCCCACCTCAGAGATTATTGTGATTTAATTGTCATAAATTGTGGCCTGGACATGAGGAATTTTAAAAGCTCTCTGAGTGATTCAAATATGCAGGAAAGTTCAAGAACACTGCTCTAGAAGAAGTACCCCAATGACCACCTGGGTGAGCCCCAGGACTCTGAGGTTTTCCATTCACTGCAAAAGTAGCAGAATGATCTAGACTTAAACTATCTCTCTTCCTGGCCTCTGAATTGCTCTTATATTTAATTTGATTTAAATTCTTTTTAAAATCTCAAGCAACTATAGGTTCACAACCTATTTGGTGGGAAAAAAACCTGTACTTAAAAAAAAAATTCTGTGCTTGGTTAATGTTTTCATTTGACCCATTCGGTACAAATATCCATGTTTCTCTATAGACACTATCACATATTGGATTATAGATCATAAGGAACTCTGCAATATATCTGCCATAATTACGTTCTAAAGTTCAAGAGTTTTAGATAAGAGAGGCATCATATACTAGGCACAAATAGCAGATAAACAAATCAAGATGTAGTCCCAAGCCTCAAATAACTCATATAAGAACATAACTATATTACAATCTGGAAATCTTACCAGGAACACATGCAAAGTTCTCTAGGGATACAAAATAGGGAGTTATGACTTCTTGAGTAAGATGAAGGGGGAAATCTCAGAAGATGCTACATTTGAGCCAGGTCTTAAAGAATGCAATTTTGCCGGGTTGAGACCCTCAAGCCACAGAAAATGCTTAGACAAATCCCTTATTTTAGGAGACATCAAATGAATGAAATACCCAGGGAAAGAGTGGTAGAGAGGGACTTGGAAAGAGGAGGAAAGTCCTGAGTTCTTAAGGGCTTTGCAAGCCAAAGATTTTGGGCTTTAACCAAATGGTTCTAAAACTTTAATGTGTATAAGAATTAGTAGAGAATCCTGTTAAGATTCCAGCTGAAGGATTCTTAGGTGTGGCTGGAGACTCTGCATTTCTAATTAGCTCTGAAAGGGTGCAGATGTTACTGGACATAGGAGCACACTGTTGAAAGCAAGCCTCCAGAACTGAGCTGCCCAGTATGACAGCCAGCACCACATGTACTGGTTAAAGTTAAATTATAATTATTTAAAAATAAATAAAAGTGAAAACCTAGCTCTTCAGGTTTTACCAAACACATTTCAAATGCTCAGTGGTCACATAATACTACAATATTGTACAATGCAGAACTAGAACATGACTGTCAGCATAGAAGGTTCCGCTGAGTCCAAAAGCAAAATGGTTGCTGGGGTTTAGATCCTGACACACAGAAACTTCAGGATAATAAACTCTTGCTGTTTTAAGTCATTAAGTTTTTGGGTAGTTAGTTACAGGCGATAGATAAGTAATATATTTTTCCAGGCACTTTCCATATTTTAACTCACAATAATCCTTTAATAGAAACTTCTACTTTATTTGCACTTTATAGAGAGGGGAAACACAGAGAAGGTAATTAACTTGTTTGCAGTCACATCGCTAATAAGCATGACAGTGGAGATTCAAACCTAGGAGACCATGATTCAATGTCTTGCTCTCAAACTCAGCTTCATCTCAAACCAGGTAGAACATATCTCTGGGGGTAGCTTGAAGGATGACTTTAGGAAGTCACTGACAGACAGAAGACCTCCTCTTAGTCTAGCTGCATATTAGAGTCACCTAGTTACCACCACCTGTGCCCCACCCAAGACCAACTGAGGCACAATCAATGAGGTGGAACCCAAGCATTGGGAGTCTGCAAATGCCCTGCCCCCTCCCCCAGGTGATTCCATTGTGGAGCTAAGGTTTCGTTACTCCAAGTGTAGGCCCAGCAACTTGCTAGGAACAGAATTTGTATGTCAGCAAGATTGCCCAGGTGCCTCGCACAACATTAAAGTCTGAGAAATGCGGCCCTAATCCCCACCCCAGGCCACACCTGGTGTGGGTAGCAGCTGAACATCAAACACATAGGTGCATATGATCGCTGCTGCATGGAAAACAGCTAAGCTTAGCATTTCATAAAGCAGTGCTTCAAAATATCAAAAAAGACAAGGGGAAGGAAAACCTGAAGAGACAGGTGGGGAAAAGCAAAGGAGAACAAATAACTCCTCTGTGTGTCAAAGAGAAATAAAGAACTCCAGAGGTTGATCAGTAAACATTAGGGTGTCAGAGAAGACCTTCCTTAAAAGACAAAAATCAAACAAGACAGCAAAATTGCCTCTCATCAGGTGAGGCCAGGGGTAACAGTACACTCACTGTATGGTTTCGTGAAAGGAATGTGAAAAGCTGCTTTATTCTAGCCGTATCTGTCAACAGTAAATAATATGCCAGTAAAAGTTACAACTTAAAAGGAAGGAAACAAAACTTCTTACCTTTTCCCTATTCAGTTAGCAGGAGTATAATTAGCGCTAATCCCCAGTTATGAATGGCCAACTTTATGACTCACCCTTGGACTTCACATTTTATCAATACAATCTGAGATTTAAGAAACCAGTCCCATACAGCATTTCCTGCATCCTTCTCAAAGCTTCCAGGGAGGTGGGGAAAGAGAGCCATGACAATGGATAGAAGATGAAGGTCTAAGAAGACTTCGGTAGCATCTTCCTGTCTCAAAACTGGGTGGTAGAACCCATTCCCCGGTAACTGCTTAGATAGAAGTTTCTACCATGGATCTGAAAGGACACACCCCTCAGAGGGTGAATCCAAACCACTTGCAGCAGAGACACAGTCTAGCAGTGGTTGTCAAAGTTAGTGCGTATCAGATCATCCGCAGGACTGCTTGAACAGTTTTCTGGGCTCCATTGCAAGTTTCTCAAGGAGTCAGCTGGGACATGGTCAGGGCATTTGCCTCTCTAACCTGTCCCCAGGCGTACAGATGAGACCCCCAGCAGTGCAGCCTTGTAGAGGATGGTGTCACCTGTGTTAAGGAACAACACTGAGCCAGTGTCATGGTGCAAATTCAGCTCTTCTGCAGAGAGAATGTGTGACCCTAGACGAGGAACTTAGCCTTCCTCTGTCTTCATCTCTTTATTTGTCAAGTAGGGATAAGAGCAGGACAATCTCTTAGAACTCTCATAAGGATTGAAAACATTAGTTATAAAACAGTGCTTAGCAAACTACAGAAGTACTCTGTGACAATTATCCATCATTGAAAGATGAAGACAAAAAAATGTTTTTGTACTGTTTTTATTCATCATAATTTATACTTCTGAGGCAAAATTTTAAAAGAAGAAAGGAAACATACATTTACCAATTTATTCCATCATTTTATCATAAATTATTAATCTGTTCTCCAATACTACATATGAAACAATGATCCATCAAAGAAGAGCATAACAAGATTTTCTGTGATTTAAAACATATTCCAAAAGATAAAAGTAGTTTTTTTCATCACTTCTCAGCCTTTTGGCTAAGATTGAGTGTAGTAATTTTTTTCACAAGTCTACAGCTACAGCAGATTCAAGGACAATAGCTCTTTTCAAACACCCTGATAGACTGCAATTATTAAATAAGAGTTTGATAATCCATGTAATGGCACAAAAGAAAGACCTGATGACACAGGGAGGGCAGGGTGTCAGGACAGAGCATCCTGGAGCAGGAAGTAGAACACAAGAGAGGAAGCAGAGACCAAGCCACGAGACCACAGCGAGACAGCCACCACTGCCTCCAATGCTGGAGGGCAAAGCCAGCAAAAGCTCAAAGGCTGGAACACTGAAGTGAAATGAGCTAAGAGGATCACCTCGAGGACTTTAAAAATCAATATTCAAACAGACAGACTGGAAAAAGCAAACCCAGAGCTGAAAGAGGAGAAAAAGGAGAAAGAGGAGGAGGAGGAGGAGGAAAAGGAGGAAGAGGAGGAGGAGGAGGAGGAAGAGGAGGAGGAGGAGGAGGAGGAGAAAGAGGAGGAAGAGGAAGAGGAGAAGGAGGAGGAGGAAGAGGAGGAGGAGGAAGGGGAAGAGAAGGAGGAAGAGGAGGAGGAGGAAGAGGAAGAGGAGGAGGAGGAGGAGGAGGAGAAGGATGCAGGCAGTAAAGGGATCTGACATTGTGTAGAGGATCCAGGGGCGAGTTTTAGAAATGTAGTGCTGTCCTCCTCTCATGAAATATCATAAACTGAACTGTTGGCCTTCTATCCTCTAGTGTCATCTCAACCTCCTCCTTCATCTACTTTGTGTCCCCATCAAATTCACTGCTCAGAACTTCCTCAAAACATAATCTGGGGCTGTGGCAGCCACCTGTGCTATTACTTGCCCATTCATCTAAAACAACTTCCTCTTCTAAATCCTTTCCACTCTTTT
>RJWM01037517.1:0-17309 GCA_004363535.1 Dasyprocta punctata | reverse complement strand
ATATGTCATTTGTTTGTCTCTTTTGCTTTATGTCTTTTTTCTCTTAAATAAAAAAACCCAATAGATTCAAGCACAGACTGGTTACTGCAAAACTGTAGTAACTATTAACCTGATACCTTTGAGCACAGGAGCAAATTCTACAGTTATATAACAGAATCCATCATATACCAGGAACTTGCATGCAATGATTTCCCCCTTAGTGGAGTCTTTTTACCCTGCTTCAGGAAGGAGATTAAGAGGGATAAGGGAGAAGACAGAGAGATAAATTAGGTACAGTGTAATAGGAGCAAGGTTGAAAGGCAAAGGATGACCACCAAGTTATCGGAAAACGGAGGACACAGGACAAAAAGAATGGGAGAGCAGAGGAGTACTGAAGTGAATATAACAGAAAGAGGAGAGACAATGTTTACTCACATGAAATTATCATAAAATCAAGCAAGGGAGCTGATGAAAGACGACAGTAAGATGAGTAGAAGAAAAAAAGGTAATAAATTGAAGTCATCGAACAAAAAGAAAAAAAGAAACAAAGTAACCAGAAGCAGAAAACAAAAATAGTATAAAAAATACAACAAGACCAAATGAAACTAAATAAAAAAAGACCCAATGGGACAGAAAAAGGAAAACCAATCAAACAAGCATAGAAAAATAATCATAGTAAAATGACTACGGTGTTCCCAGTTCTTTGGTAGGGCAAAGTTGGATCCCAGAAATGTGTTTTGTACTCCAAGTTTGTAGTGTGATTTGTGCTGGGTATAGGGCTGATCTTAGCCTCTGGATGTGGGACCTGAGGCTGGTGTTCTGTTGCTGGAGTTCTCCCTGAGCCCTTTGATATATTAAAAAAAAAAAAAAGAAAAGAAATGGTGGCCTCACTTTCCCACTTCTATTCCACGTGTCTATGTCCAAAAACATGGCTGGTACCCAAACTTACCAATTGCTGTGTGTGTGCCCTCATCAGGTCCTTGGTGGGTTACTGGGAGTTCCTGCCTGGGCTGGTCTGGGCTGTGTGTGTGCATCCAGACTACTGGGACTTTGATCGCTTTACTGTTTTTGCCTGAGGCCCCAGCCAAACCCATTATCATCCACACTGATGGTTAAAATAAATGGCAGGGTAGGATCAATGACTTACATGACTTGAATCTGTGCAACAGCCCTCTTGGACTCCAGAAAAGAAGTTTCCACTGCATCTTTCTTCCCATGTAGCAGAAATTCGGATCATCTGGTATAAAATGTGAAGCAGAGTAGCTAGCTGTGCTATGAATATCTGTCAGAACCCTAGCAAGCCCATGTACACTTTTAACTGGCATACTGTCATTGATCTGGGGTATGCTTGGAGCATATCAATAACAGCACTGGGAATTACTTTCATCTTACCTGGCCAGATAACATCCAAGAGTTTGACAGAAGCCAGATTCCTGGAATTTGTCTTCATTCATGTCCCACCCCCATGCCAGCAAAGCTGCCTTCGGGCTGTGCACAGCAGCTTCCAAATCTGTAGGGCAATCTGGGTTTGACATATTATCAATATAGTGAAACAGTGACATAGAGTGTGACTTGTTCCAGGTGACCTGGGCCTTCAGGCCATGACACAAAGTTGGGCTACACAGAGAGCCTTGTGGCGACACCTGGAACATTCACTGCTTGTCCTCCCAAGTGAAGGCAAATTGATCCTGTCAGGTGCAATAGCAACGGAGAAGAAAGTATTGACCCAAAGCACAACATAATGGTATTGACCCGGTGTCAGGGTGAGATGATCCATCAAGTCTGCAGTGTTAGGCATCACCACATGCGATGGAGGAGTCACTTTATTCAGTTCCCAGTAATCCACAGTCACTTTCCACACCCCATATGGATTCCACCTGGGCCATATCAGGGAGTTGAAATGGCTCTGTGCAGGGCATAGCACCCCTGCTTTCTCCAATTTGAAGACAGTCTGCACTATTTCCTCATGGCCTTCAGGCAGCTGATACTGTTTCATGCACACCAACTGTGCAGCCTGTGGAAGAGTCAGTGGTGCATGGTGTGAATACCCTTGGACTTTGGCTGTTACCATGTGAATTCACAACTGGAACTCACCCTGCATGGTGTCAAGCCAAGAGCCCATCAGTATGTCCACCCCAAGGATGTATTCAACAACTGGGAAAACATAAACATTCTACAGACAGGGGCAAACACCTGATGCCTAAAGTCACCTGGGCCTTCCAGACCACGATGTAGTGACCTCCATACCTATGTGTGCAGTGGGTCCTGTAAAGTGATCTGGGTTGCTGTGCATTAGCATTGACTCAGTTCTGGAGTTCACCAACACTACTGCATGCTGCACATTCTTCAGGGATCAGTACACAGTCAACTCCACATGTGGCCTGTGGTTGCCTAAGACCCCCAAAAGCCAGGTACCTCAGTCTGCTTCTTAAATCAGTGTAAAATGAGGTCAGTGTCACTTTTTCCTGCTTTACCTGGGCTGCTCTGGCCTTCTGGCCCTAGCCTGTTAGCTGGTATTGCTGCTCAGGGCATAACTGCATCTACAGAATCAGCAACACATCCAAAGGTTGTCCATTTAACTTAGCAGCTAGGCCAGCTAGCTAGCAGGTCCATCCAGATCTGGCACTGGCCAATCTTCAGTGGCCTCATAGCCAGTAGCTGGGGGGATAGCCCCTCTTGCCTTGGATCCCCCTTCTTTTTCTCCTTTGCCAGTATAGTTTTTACAGGTCTTGCATTATCTTGGTATTTCACTTCAACATACTCCAGCCTGGTCAAGGCATCCATAGCCATTGTAGATCAGGAAATCTGTAAAGGGTGCTAGAAGGGCTGCCACTGACCCAGAAGTACCAGCCATTCTGTGCACCAGGATCATGACCTTCATGCATGCCATCAGCTGTTCCTCATCTGGGGTACGGTACTGCAGAATGAACATCATTTGCCACGTGCCCATTTCACATAGCACATTTATCAAGTCTAGATAGGTCGTTCATTTTGTGACTTGCCCCACAGGAAACCTGGATTCTCCCAAGCCAGGTGAACCACTGCCATCAATTTATCACAATCTTATTACCTGTTTCTGGGGCTGTCCTCTGCACATCCTGCAGAATCCATTTCAAAGAGGGCATGTTGGCTATGCTAGCTACTTGGGACATCTCCTGTGGGTTTAACTGTGGGTTAGCAGCCCCATCATCCCATAGCCATAACAGCCATGCAGCTCATTTTTCACCTTGTTTTGCTAGCTTCTGTAGTTCCACGGCTGTATACGCCATGTACAGTATGTGGCTGTTAGAGGTAGACAATCTTCCTGGGCTGCCACCCTGGGCTAGAGGTTCCTCTACATCCACCTTATGGCAAATAGCTGGGCTGGCATGCAAACTCAGGGGATTTTCCTTGGCAATGAATATGTACAGTTCTGGAGATATTTCTGGAGGAGGGAGTGCCTCCCATGCCTTGCAACTTGAGCTCTGTAGCAGCCAGCTGTTACTCAAGGTCCTCCTCTATCTGCTGCAACTCATGTACTTGCCATACAAGGCCATATACCTTTTGACTTATGTGGTGGAAGAGACTGAAGAACAGTCAAGCTACCCACCCTGCCATCTCACAGTGAGAGGCAAGGATTTGCCCATCACTTCCAAGCCTTGCAAGACATTCTTGGGTCCCAAATGGACTCTTTCTCAGTCCTCCCAGGACTTCTAAGCTGCCAAGTTGGATACAGATAACCATGGCACGACCAGGGGTTACTTATCAGTCGTTCCCCGGGGCTCTCCCTTGCTGTCAGGCACTGTTTTCACAGATGAAACAGGAGCACTCATCTCAACGTTCTCCTGACTACACCATTTGTCAACTGCTCAGGGACCCCGGGAAAACTTTTGTGGGTGAGGTCTTCAGGTTAAAGAACTGACATGTGTAAGACGTCAACAATACCAGGCAGCAGAGAGCAGAGCAGAGCACATGAACAGCCTGTAACTTTATTGCATAATTCTTTTTATTTTATTTTAAAGAAAAAAATAAAACCGAGTTTCATTATCTGGTTAATAAGAGAGCAATAATAATTAACGCATTGTGCATTGTTACTTTCATGGTACACACAGTACAAGACTTAGGCATGAAGTGATGTCCAGACAATATTAGTGCAAACCTTTGTTTTCAATGAAATAAGAGAAGATAGCTGTATAGCAATCTTAAGTATCTTGTATATAAATATATTTTTCCCATTTCTCTTCCTTCCTTTCCCATTTTCCGTAATGGTTTCTTTTCTTTTGAACAGTTTCTTCCCAATTCACAATATCTACTGTACATTTTTGCTCTTACTCATTCTTCTCACACTAGTGAGAGTGCAATGTTTGCACATATGGGTCTGATTTATGTCACTTATGAGTACGGTTTCAACTTACAACCATTTACTTAGAAGTCTTCAGTTTATCCTATATGGCTGAGTAGTGCTCTTTTATGTAAAAAAAACACGTTTTAAATCCATTCCTGTTTGATGGGCATTCGATTACTTCCAAGATTTAGTTATTACAAACTGTGCTCTTATAAACATAGGAGCACACATATTGCTCTGGTATGAGCTTTTTAATTGTTCTGGGAAGATACCCAGAAAGGGAATAGCTGGGTTGCTTGGAATCTCTAATACTATTTTTTTTTTAAAGAAATCTCCACACTGATTTCCACAACAGCTGCACTAGGCTGCACTCCCACCAATGGTAGAGGAGGTTTGCTTTTTATCCACAGCCCTGCCAGTGTGCTATTGGTTGATTTCTTGATGACAGCCATTCTTTCTGGGGGTGAGATGGGATCTCAGCATTTTTAATCTGCATGTCTCAAATGACCAAGGTTGTTGAATGTTTTTTCATATATTTATTTACTCTTTGTATTTCTGCATTTGAGAAATATGTATTCATTTCAGATGCTCATTTTTGGATTGGGTCTTTGAATTCTTTATATACTTGAGATATAAATTTTTTGTCTGAGACAACTGGCTAAATTTTCCCCTACTCTATAGTTTGTATTTTCACTCTGCTGGTGATTTCTTTTGTTGTGCAAAAGCTTTTTAATAGGGTGAGATCCCATTTATTGATTCTTTGTAGGATTTCTCAAGCATTTCGTTCATGAAGTCTTTACCTACACCTCTGTCTAAGATTACTACTTATTTTCTCTTCTGGTAAATTTAGTGCTTCTGTCTTAATATTTAGATCTTTGATCCATTTTGCCATTAGTTTACTGCATGGTGATAGGCATGGGTCTAGCTTTAGTCTTCAGCATGTGCAAAGCAGTTTTTCCAGCACCATTTATTAAAGAAACTACTTTCTTTCAGTGGACGTTTGGACTCTTTATCAAAAATAAAGTGGCTGAGTGTGTTTGGAGTTGCGTTGCATTTGTATTCTGTTCAACTGACTCTCAGGTCTATTTTTTGCCAGTATCATGCTGATTTTATCACAGTAGCTTTGTACTATACTTTTAGGCTAATGATTGTGATGCTCCCTGACTTGTCTTTGTTGCCTGGAATTGCTTTTGCTCTTCTAGGTTTCTAGTGGATCCAAATGAATTTTAGGAATGTTTCCTCTAGTTCTGTGATGTATGTTAATGAAAGTTTAGGGAGTAGGGCTGTTTTCACTCTGTTCATTACTCCTATGCAGAGCAAGAGATATTTTTTCTGATACGCTCTTTGATTTCCTTTTTCAGAGTACCAGAATTTTCAACGTAGAGATCTTTTACTTTCTTTGTTAGATTGATTCTTAAGTATTTCAGTTTTTTTGGATGGCATTGTAAAGAGTGTGGTTTCCTTAATTTCTCTGATGTTTGTGTACAGGAATTCTTTTGATTTTTGAGTTGACTTTCTATCCAGCTATACTGAATTTGATTATTAAATCTAAAAGTCTTTGGAGTTTTTTGGGTCTTATATATAGACCATCATGTCATCTGCAAATGATAATTTAATTTCTTGCTTTCCTATCCTTTCTTTTGCTTTTATAAGAGCTCCAGTTAATCTTTCCACAACTACATTGAATAGCAGTGATAGTTGACATCCTTGTTTTGTTCCTGATTTCAGAGTGAAAACATTCAGTTTTTGACCACTTAGTATGATAGTAGCTGTTGATTTGTCATAGATGGCTTTTACCAGATTGAGGTAAAGATCATGCAGTTTCCTGTAGGTTTTTAAAATCATGAATGGGTGCTGGACTTTTTCAAATCCTTTTTCTGCATCTATTGAGATGATCATGTGATTTTTGTCTTTGGGTCTGTTAATATGGTGTATTATACTTACTGATTTGCATATATTGATCTGTCCTTACATCCCTGGGATGAATCCTAATTGGTCATGGTGTATAATCATCTTCATGATTTGCTACCTTCTGTTTGCCAGTATCTTATTGAAGTTGTTTGTGCCTATGTTTTTCTTTTTTGGCTGGGTCTTTCTCTGGTTTTGGAACTAGGGTAATACTTGATTCCAGGAATGATTTTGGAAGTATTCCTTCCTTTTGAAGTTCCTTAAAATGTTCCAGCATTAGTGGCATTAGGTCTCTAAAATTGTAGAATTTAACAGTGAAACCATCAGGACCTTGGCTTTTGTAAGTTTTTAACTATATTTTTAATTTCATTGGCTGATACTAAATTATTTGGAATATATTTTTTGATTTAGTTTTAGTAATTCAATTATGTCCAGGTATCAATGCATTTCTTTTGTTTTCCATCTCATTTAAATATAAGTTCTCATAGTAGGTATTGATAATCTTCCAGTTTTCTGAATGATCCATTGTGATTTCCCACTGTTCATTATTAATTGCTTGCATATGTGGGGTTTTTGTTTCCCCTTTTGATGAGGTGGGCTAAGAGCTTTGGGTTTGTTTTGTTCTTTTTTTCCCCTAGAACTTTGAGGTTCAAAATTAGGTTATTTAATCGTTTGTTCTGTTTTCCTGATGTGAGAGTTCATTGCTATAAATTTTTCTCCTAGGACTGCTGTCATTGCATTCTGTAAGTTTCAGTATGTTGTACTGGCATTATCATTTAGTTGTATATACTGTTTAGCTTCATCTTTAAATTTCTCTGTGACCCACTGGTCGTTCAGAGGGAGTTGTGTAATTTCCATGTGTTTATGCAGTTTCTGTGATGTCTTTTGTTATTGATTTCTAGTTTCATTTTGTTGTGAACAGATAAGATCAAAGGATGATTTTAATTACTCTACATCTTATGACCATGAAATCAGCCCTTCAGAATGCTGATTTGGGATGATCAGTATGCATGGGATGATTTCAATTACTCTATATTTACTTATGTTTCTTTGGGTAATATATGATCTATTTTGGAGAACGTCACTTGTGCAGCTGAATAGAACACATATTCTGATGTTTTGGGGGTGGAAAAGTCTGTTGACATCTACAAAGTCCATTTGTTTACAGTCTTGATTTAATTCTGATATTTTTGGTTAACTTTTATCAAGTTGATATATTTGTGAGTTGGCTATTAAGTTCCCCCACTACAATTGTGTTAATGCTTACTTGGTTTTATGTCTGTTAATATTTGTTTCACATAATTGGGTGCACCACTGTTTGGTACATGTATATTTATATCATTTCTTAGAATTTTACCTTACCTATGTAGTGACCTTTGTTTCTTCAACTTTTACTCAAAAGTTTACATTATCTGCGTATGGAGTATCTACCCCTGCTTTTATCTGGGTTACTGTGGCATGGAGAATTGTTTTCTGTTGAGTTTTAGTCTATGAATTTTTTGGGTTAAATGTGTTTAGTGAATGCCCCATATTGTTGAATATTATTTCTTGATCCATTCTGCCAATCTATCATTTGACTGGTGAGTTGATACCATTTACACTGATACTTCTGACTCTTATGTATTATCCTATCTTTTTCATGTTATTTTTCTGTTGTTGGTTCCATCTTTCTCCTGATTGCCCTGCCTGGTGGCTTCTGTTGGTGTTGTCTTTGTGGTCTTATTTGTTTCTAATATATCCTTCAGATCATTCTGTAGGGCTGATTTGTGGTCATAAACTTCTTCAATCGTTCTTTGTCATCAAATATCTTATTTCTCCATTGATAGTGAAGGTTTTTCAGGGTAAAATCAGCCTGGGTTGAAAATTGTTTTCTTTTAGGACCTGAAATACCTCACTCTGGGCTCTCCATGATTGGAGGGTTTGTGTTGAGAAGTCTGCTATGATTCTGATGGCCTTTCCTTTATAGTTTTTTTCTCTAGCTGTTTTTAACATCTGTCCTTGTGTTGAAATTCTGGAATCTTGATTGTTATATGCCTTGATGTAGATTTATTTTGGTTATGGCTATTAGCAGTTCTATATACTTCATTTGTTCATATGTCAAGTTGTTTATCCATGTTTAAAAAGTTTTCTTCTATTATTTCTGTGGAGAGGTTTTGTCTTTTGTGCTTTCTCCAGCTTTCTCGCTGGCTGCAAGCAAACTTACACTGTTGTTCTTTGTTTTATCTTGTAGTTGTTGGATTTTTTGTGGCCTCTCATTTTAAAAATCTCTTTTCTTGCTTTCTAGTCACAATTATGTCTTCTAGATGATATTCTATCCTTGCCTTCATTTAATGTGTTGCATGTATTTTCAATGGGGTTTTTAGTTTCCTGCATTTGTTTGGATATGTTTCATGGATTCCATTTTTTGCATGTTAGGTATTCATGTTTTCCATCGTTTTCCTAAGCTCCTCTAGTTTTTCATGTGTCTGCTTTAATATCTTTTATTTTGACATCATTTCTTTTTGTACCTTAGAATTTTTTTTTCTATGGCCCCTCCCACTTGTTTTTTCAGTTATGCTACTATCATTTCAGAGTTTTTGTGGTTGGCTTCTGATGTCCTGTAATTATGCTCTGGACTTGTCCTGGGCAGGCTTGGCATTTGGGATTGCATTTTGCTTGTCTTGTCATTTTCTATTTTGTAGTTTGATTTTTTTATTGATGCTTTCAGATTTCTTATGTTAGTTTGATTCCTGGTATCAAGGCCTAAGAATTATTTGTTCCTCAAGAAGTCTTCTGGAAGTAGGTGGTTCTTGGTATTTCTGTACATAGGACCTACCATCCCAATATATTAGTAATGTTAAGTTGCTATTTGTTTCATTCAGGGTTCATTCTTTTGGTAATGGATTATAGTGATGGTTATGATCCCTTACAATTGCAGTGTTGTCAGACAAGGGACAAAAACTGAGCATAATAGATACGACATCCTGGTTAAAGTAGCTAATAATAGATTCAAGCACAGCATGACTATTCACAAACTGTGGTAACTAATAGCCTAATAAATTTAACCACAGGAGCAAGTTCTATAGTTATATATTATAAACCAATTTATACCAGGAACATCTATGAAATTTTTCATTTAGTAGAGTGACTTTACTACTGTGTGTGTGTGTGTGGTTAAGAGGGATAGGGAGTAAGATGGAGAGGTAAATGAGGTTAAATATAGTAGGAGCAAAGTTAGAGGTCAAAGGATGATCATTTAAGTTCTGGGTAATTTAAGACACAAGAGGGGAGGACTGGAAAAGAAAGCCTATGAGTATCCAAGTGAACCAGAAAGAGAAGAGACAACACTTACTCACATGAAAGTATCTTAAAATCAAGCAAGATAGTTGACAAAAGAGAGGCAAAGGACCAAGAGAATAAAATGAAAGATTAAAGATCTAAATCATGAAAAAAAAAAAAAAAGGAACCTCCTGGAAATAAAAACCACACACCAAACAACAAACATACAGAAACAAAAGCAAAAGACAAAACACAACATAGCCAAACAAAACAAAACCCCCAAAACAAAAACCCACCAACCCAGTTGAATACAAAGAGCAAAATCAATTAAATTACTCATGTTGATAGTTCTGTGGTAGGCCTATGTCAGTTCCCAGAAATGCGTACTCTAGCGAAGTTTCCAGGTAGATTTGTGCTGAGTATGGATCTGATCTTGGTCTCTGGATCTGGGGGATGGGATTAGTTTTCTGCGGCTGGAGATCTCACCAGCAGTTCAGAAAACAAAACAAAACAAAGGCAGGGGGACAGACCTACCTACGAGCTTCTATTCTGCATGTACTTGTACCCAAGCATTAGTTTCACCTCTCTTACCACCTGCTGGCTTGCACTATTACTGGGGTTTCAAAATTTCCCACAGTCCCACCTTTCCATCATGTGTGCCCTACTTTGTAGCTGGCATCCTGGCTAGTCTGTGGGGCCCAGCAGATGGAGAGAGGGAGAAGTTCCTAACCTTCCTAAGCTCACAGTTCACCAGGTCCCTTCTTGCCAGTCACTGGGTCTTGCTGATGCAGGGAGGGAGGAGACACTGGCCTGACAATCATTGGTCACTGAGGCCCTTCCCTCAGGTTGTCAGAGCACCACTGATGGAGGAGTGACTGGCCTTCCCAGCAGCTGATGGGGCCCTTCTCACCAATCACTGGGTCCTACACATGGAGGGAGGAGCCAGTCACTGGGGCCTTTCCTGTGAGTCATAAGGAAGCCTTTTTCTGTGCTTTTGCAAAATGTGATGAAAAATATTGTGAAATACTGCTGTTGTGTGCAATCCATGTTAGAATTACATATAAAAAATCATGTCTTTATGCTTTTCAGTTCTGAAACACTACAACTTCTAGATCATCCCAAAAGTCAAAATGACCAGGAAAAGTAATTTTATTAGTACGTGTTTGCAGTACATAAAGTTTACATTCATCTTGTGAGTAGGCACATGGACGTAATTTTTATTCCTCTTCCTGTCCCGAGTTGCCCATCCCATGTGTTCATCCCCTTCCCATTTAAAAAGATCTGCCTCCCTGTTCTTCTGATGTTTTATTACTAAAATTATTAGTAACCTGTGTTTCTCACATAAAACAAGTTATGAGATACTTACGCTGGTATGTCTTAGTTCACTTAACATTATGGTCTCAAGATGTATCTATTTGTCAAACAAGGACTGAAACATTTCTATTCTTTGACATGGTAGTACTCTATTATGTATAAAAATCACATTTTCTATATCCATCCATCTGCTGATTGACATATACATCACTTCAGTGGTTTTGCTAGGATGCTGCTATATACAAGATTATGCATTCAAAAGTATCTTGAAATCTTTTGAGAAGTTATCTGGAAGGGAAACAGATGGGTTGCATGCAATTTCTTTAGTTTTTTGAGCAATCTCCTTACTGATTTCCACAGTGGTGGTACTAATTTACATTCACACCAAAATTCAGATTTCCCTTTCACCTGGAAGTCTAACCAACAGTTGGTATTTGCTGATAAATTTCGATGATAACAGTGATTCTTTCTGGTGTAAGATATACTCGAGTTGTTTGAACTTGTATTTCCATAGTGCCCTGAGATGTTGAACACTTTTCATGTAGGCCATTTGTCCTTTGAGAAATGTCAATTCATTTCAGTTGCCTATGTCTTGATAGGAAGGTCCAATTCTTAGTAATTAAACGGTAAGTTAAGAACTCCTGTATTTTTTTAATGGGAGCTTTCTGTTGGCAGTCTTAACAGTCTTTTGGTATCTCATCATTGGGTCTACTTCCCTTTTTAAATTACATCAGTCATATCTGATGTTCACTCTTTTGCCTAGGATTAGCTTCTGGCTTACCAAATGTGACAGAAACAAGTGCACCCTGTGGGGGGAAAAAAAACATATTGGCCAAAGTGGCAAATAAAATGGGTGTCCCAGAGTGGACAAAAATAAGAGTAGGCTTCTGATATAAAGCCTATCATCAGATTGTCACTTGCCACTAATAGATTTGATTAGTCTGTAAGCAACTGACTTATGATCTTTGTGTAAATCAGTTTGATATTCATTTTTATTTATACACAATCACTTGCGCCAGGATGATCAACTTGGGACCAGGCATTACATTCTCACAAGGAATGGGTAACCTGTATCTCACACATGCACAATTGAAGTTTTCCTCTTCTGTGCAAATCCAATGATGCTGCTGGTCTGACTGGAAGTAGAAGTCCAGTGGTAATACAAACTATGGAGAGCAGTTGCTTAGCGCAGATAAATCTTCCCCCTTTTGTGCAATAATCACTGCCTGTTTTTTGGACTAGTTCTTGAGAAGCCACAGACCAATACTGGTACACAGCATAAGGGCTTGCAGACACTTCCGCTATGTGATGGACCCCCAGCACCACTGTTCTTGGATAACTGCACTGTATCTTTAGAAGTATGGTGATTGACAGTTTTTTCATATTGTGCTGATTCAACCTAAGACTAAGTTCAGAGTTGTCAACCTGTGTACAATAATATACGTAAGAAAACACTGGCAAAACTAGATGACACAAATTCTGCAACTACCTTTACTGATGCCATGCTACACCAGCTCAGGGTATGGAGCAAGGAGGTTCTATTTGTTCAACCCAAACTGAGCACAAACGACACATAACAAAAGATTGTGAACAGAAAATGGGAGGACCAGTGCTAACTCACATGTGCCTAAAGGTGTTTGTGAGCCACCTCAAGTGTCTGGCTATCTTCAGTGACTCTTTAGGATGTGAGCAGTGACTAGAAAGCAATTTTATCACAGCATGTTTTCATTGTGTAAAAAACTGCGATAACATTCCTTTCACTTTTTTGGTAAACAGCATTGAACACAGCCCCTGCACTGAGCTACAATCTCAGGATTTTTTATTTTTTGAGACAAGTTACCAGGATATGATTTGAGCTTCCACTCTCCTACCTAAGCCTCTCAAGCTGTAGAATTACAGGCATGTGCCAAGGACCTTTTCACTTTTTTTTTTTAATCACATTTTAACTACCAAACAAAAAGGAGTGGAATGACTCCCAGGTAAAAAACAATACATTCAAAACCTTTAAAATGCTAGTGCATACATATAATTCTATAAAGCATAATATGTGAAAAGACCTGGATCCAGCTTTTTGTATGTTTACTGGCCTTGTATCCAGTTGCAATCTTCACATGACCAAAATATGTTAAAATACAATACATTCAATAAGTTTTCACATGCCTACAATTGTATCTAATGTGCAATCCCACATGATCTTCTAAGGAGGCAAGTTAATTAATGGTGTTTCCGTACTGTTTTAAAAAAATTTGCAAAAGGCTGTGGTGGTACACACCTGTATACACAGCCCTGTGAGTACGAGGCCAGTTTACCTACTTCAAAACCAGCCTTGACAAATTAGCAACTTAGACACTATCTCAATAAAAGATAAAGGGCTTCAAATTTAGCTCAGTATGAAGCTCCTGAAATACAAACTAGTTAAAAAATTAAAAAAAAGAACTCTCTCTTGATGAGTTATGATTTTAAAATAAGAAAGGATATCTGAAGAAATGTGAAGTTTGTATTAATATGCTCCTGTCCATTTTAAATCTGCAAAGGTTGTGTGACATGATGGATATTTCAACATACCAACAATTTATAGGGATTCTTTCCATTGTGGAATCTTTAACACAACAGAAAACAGACATAAATTCATTACACTGTTTACCACATAGGTTTTGTAACTCCTTTGTACTTTCTTGTCCTTAAATGCTACTTCAATACCTAAAGGTCTTGCCACAGTGTTCACAACTAGAAAGATTTTACTGATTTGGCCCATGCACTCAAGTCTAAATGAAACTAATGATTTCACTGTATTGTTTATCTTCACAAGCCTCCACCTCAGTGTTAATATACCACTGAAGACCATAAGTGGAGGAAGTGAGGGTTCGTACCACATGGCTTACATTCATAAGGTCTCTCCAATGTGCATTCTTTGATGTCGTTGGAAGGATGTGGCATAAGCATAGGCCTCACCACACTGTTTGCATTCATAGGGTTTCTCTCCAGTGTGAGTTCTTTGATGTACTCGGAGAACACTGGAGTAAGCAAAGGCCTTACCACATTTACATCCATAGGGCTTCTGACCAGTGTGAATTCTTTCATGTGCTCGCAGGGTACTAAAATCACCATACGCCTTACCACACTGTTTACATGTATAGGATTTCTGTCCAGTGTGACTTCTTCTTTCATGAGTTCGTAGAGCACTACAACAAATAAAGGTCTTACCACATTGTTTACATTCATAGGGTTTCTCTCCAGTGTGAGTTTTTTCATGGTCTCTACAGGATCTGGAAAAAGAAAAGGCTCTACCACACTGCTTACATTTGTAGGGTTTCTGTCCAGTGTGAGTTCTTTCATGACCTCGGAGGGTACTGGATTGAGAGAAGGACTTACCACATTGTTTACATTCATAAGGTTTCTGTCCAGTATGAACTCTTTCATGTATTCGCAGGGTGTAATAAGTACCAAATGCCTTCCCACATTCTTTACATTCATAAGGTTTCTGTCCTGTGTGAGTTCTTTCATGAGCACGCAGTGCACTGCTGTAAGTAAAAGTCTTACTGCATAGTTTACATTCATAGGGTTTCTGTCCACTGTGAGTTCTTTCATGACCTCTCAGGGCACTGCAATAAGCAAAGGTCTTACCACATTGTTTACATTCATAGGGTTTCTCTCCAGTGTGAGTTCTTTCATGATACTGGAGGGCAGTGGACCAAGAGAAGGACTTACCACATTGTTTACATTCATGAGGTTTCTCTTCAGTATGAGTTTTTTCATGCCGTTGGAGGCTACTGGAGTAAACGTAAGCTTTTCCACATTGTTTACATTCATAAGGTTTGTCTCCCGTGTGTGTTTCTTCATGCCTTCTGAGACCACTATACGCAGAGTAGGCCTTACTACATTGTTTACATTTGTAGGGTTTCTCTCCAGTGTGAGATCTTTGATGCACTCTAAAGGAAGTGTAATAAGCAAAGGTACTACCACATTGTTTACATTCATAAGGTTTCTCTCCTGTGTGAGTTCTTTGATGTACTCGAAATGTAGTGCAGTAAGCAAAGGACCTACCGCATTGTTTACATTCATAGAGTTTCTCCCCAGTATGGGTTCTTTCATGCCCTATACAGCCGTTTGAACTCTTGAAAGTTTTCCCACAATCCTTACATTTATAAGGCCGATATCCAGTGTGCACTTTTAGATGTGATTGAAGATCTCGAAAACAAACAAAAGTGTTCTCACATTCCTGACATTTGTGAAGCTTCTCTCCAGCATGAATTTTTTTATGTAACTGAAAGCTACTGGAATGTTTAAAGTCTTTACCACATACTGTACACTTGTAAGGCCTTTCTGCACTGTGAGTCTTTTCATTATGTTGTGGATATGTGGAAACACTGAAGGATTTACCATGTTGATTATATTCATGTGGTTTTTCTCCAGCATGACTCCTTTCATGCTGCTTAAGTGCTGAGGAGTACAAATAAAATATTCCACAGGTTTTACAATGATACTGTATCCCTCCATCATGTCGTTTCATGTGTATCTTAAGTGTTATATTATGAAGAAAGGCTTTCCCACATGCTTTACATTTGTATTGTTTTTCTGCAGATTGCAGATTTATGTGATCCTGCAAACTTGCAGAAGTAAAGGATGCTTTGCCGTATTCTTTACATTCATAGGATTTCTCTCTATGACTTTCATCTATCTGAAAGAAACTGAGAAGTCTGAAGCATTTGTCACCTTGTGTACATTCATAGTGCTTTTCTTCAGTATGATGCTGTTCATGTTTCTGGAGCCACTGGTGACAACTGAATGTTTCATCACACATCTTACATTTATATGACTTCTTTTCATATTCCTGACTCTCATGTGGTCTGTGCCTAGCAAGTGAGCTGAGCTGCCCACTAAGGAATCCTGGATGTAGGAGTTTTCCATACAAGCTGCCTTTACATGGTGTTACACAGGTAGGGGTTTCCTTGGTGAGACTGGAATTTGTAATTGAGATATTTTTTGCACACTGACGATCATTATCATAAAGTTTTTCAAATATATGACTTCTGTAAAGAATGAGTAGCACATTGTCAATGATTTCAAATATTCAATAGAAGAATTACATTTAAAATATTTTCATATCTACAGTTTTTCTTCCCTGCCAGAATTGTTTCAAAGTGAATTAATGGAAGATTCTAGAAAAGTACTTATCACAATAGGATTAGTAGACATAGTGGCTCATGACTGTAACCTCAGCTACTGAAAAGCCTGAGGGAAGAGGGCCTCAATTTCAAAGCCAGCCTGAGAAATTCAGATGGGAAGATTCCAACGCAAATTTAAAACAGAAATTAAGATAAAGGGGAATGGTAGTACACACCTAAAATCCCAGCATGCATGAGACAGAGCCAGGAATTCACAACTTCCAGGGTTACCTACACTACAGAGAAAGTTCAAAACCAGTCAGAATTCATAAACAGACCTTTCTCAAAAGACAAAAAGTGAGTGGGACTGGGAGTAATAACACAGTGAAAGACCATATGGTCAACACCTAGTAACAAAAAGAGGCATATTTAGATGTAGGCTGGTTATGGCTTGTATCTAGATGTTCCCCCAAAGCCTCATGTGCACAGAGCTGGGACTTTCTGGAGCTAGCTGGATCTACCATGGTGTGTGGTACTGGGATTAAGGATGTGTGGTACTAAGTTAGTCCACTGATTGGTTTAGCATAGTTGTGTGTATGGATAATAGGAAAGCCAATCCTGGATGGGATAAAGGAAAAGGGAGTCTTGCTTATGCTGCTGCTGTTTGCCGCCTCCTGCCTACACTACCATGGGCTGCTTCTCCTGTGATGTGCCTCTGCCATGCCACCCTGTCTTGGAGCCAGCAGACTACAGACCAAAACCTTCACAAACGGTGAGTCCAAAGAAAACTCTTCTCATTTCATTTTGTGGGTCTAGCAACAAAAAAGTAATTAAGACAAGGATTTCTTAACAGCATTTGAAACATCAATGACCCTGATACATAAATATTTTTCACTAAAATTTTCCAACAAGTATATCAGATCTGGGCTTACGGTTTACATGCTTTTTTAAAAGCCATCATCTATGAAAGTTTTCTTGATAGTCACTACCTACTGTTATGAGTGCTGCTCACCTTGGATTAATTTCCTGGTTTTTGTCCTCATTTTCTGTGTTCTGCTCTTTCCATTTGTTCCCTAAAAGTCACATCCACAAAAATCATAAGGTAGAAATTATACAAAGTTATAATTCCAGATGCGTAAACAACTTACTCATTTTATAATTCTCTAAAGTTAGTTTTTCCCAATTTCATAAAAGAAACTTTCTAATTCATTAAATGAAGGAATGACATCATCCTTACCCACAGCTGCCAGGTTTCTGATGCTCTCTCTCATCACATCTCTGTAGAGTCTCTTTTGTGAAGGATCCAGCAGAGCCCATTCTTCAAAGGTGAATTTCACAGCCACATCCTCAAAGTCCACGGTGTGCTAACATATCCCACAAATTGGCAAAAGAAGATGGTCAGACTAGCAGCACTGGAGATA
>RJWM01037516.1:0-17495 GCA_004363535.1 Dasyprocta punctata | reverse complement strand
GAAAGGTTCAGAGATGTCACCTACATGCATAGAGCTGAAAAAGCTTAGGCTGTTGTGTATGGGAGATTCTGGTCAGAGTTCAGAATACCAGAAGGCAAATAGAAAACCTTCCAATAAAGACCAGGCTTTTGTGGGAAGAGTCTGGAAAGGTTCAGAGATGTCACCTGAATGCATAGAGCTGGAACAGCTTAGGCTGTTCTGTATGGGAGATTCTGGTCAGAGTCCAGGAAACCAGACGCCTGATAGAAAGACTGCTGGTGAGGACCAGGCTCGGAAGGTTTTGCTTGGAAGAAGGATCAAATTGGTTGCTGGACTCCACGAGGTGTGTGTAACAGCTTGGCAGAAAGTTTGTCTGTATTCTTCCCGGGCCCAGAGACTTTGCCTGAGACTGAGATTAAGGGCAATGGACTGATTAATCTGGCAGGGGAAATCTCAAGGCAGCAGACTGTTGAAGCTGTGGCCTGGCTATTACTGGGGGCATTTAGCCAGATTTATGTTGGGAATAAAGAGCAAAGAGTCTGGCATGGTGATTTAAAACCTTGTGAGTTTGGCCAGGAAGCTGTGGACTATAAAGATTGAGCTGAGACCTTGATTGCTGAGAAGGCACAAAGGAATAAAAAAGATGGCCTGGGAGCATCCCGGGAAGCAGCGGGCCACCACCCTTTGCAACCTCAGGCCTTCAAAAGTGAAAGAGTTTGCTCAGAGGAAAAAGCCACAGAGTGCCATGTCCCAGAGTGGTGACAAAGGCCACAGGAGGTTTCAAAAGGGTGGCAGCTGCAACAGATTCCAGATTGGAAGAGGCCACTCCAGATTCCAAAATGGTGATGGCATAAAGAAGCTGTTCCTCACAAACAGGTTCAGAAAGCTCAGCAATCCAGGCAGTCGACCTCTACAGCCAAGAGAGAAGAAAATCTGGCTACTGCTCCAGCCTGCAGCAGACCTTGGCGGCATCCACATGGCACTGGTTTCAAGTACAAGAAAAGGCTAAAGCGGCTTCCACCTCACCTGCAGAGAGCAATGTGTAAAAATGTAAGGGTGAAGCCAAGGAATGTGGATCATCCAAGGAAAGCTATGGAAGTTAAGAACCCTGAAAGTGTGGCAGGGGTGGAATCTCTCAAGCCTTTTGGAGTTTGCAACCAGATTGCCTCAGATGCTGAGCAGAGAACTCCAGGACTTAATGTTTGTCCTGCTGGATTTTGGACTTGCTATGGTTCCAATGTTTTGTATTCCCCTATTTGTAACTTTTGGAATGGTAATCTTTATCTTGTGCCTTTATATGTTGGAAGTGCTTAACCTCATTTTCATTTGTACAGGGAATTATAGTTAAAAGTTTGCCATAGATCTCGGAGATTTGGGACTTGGACTTTTCAGCAGTGCTGAAACTGTTAGGACTTTGGCAACTCTTGGAGATGGACTAAATGTCTTTTATATTAAGGATGTAAATGAGTCCTTGGGGTTCCAGGGGTGGAATGTATTGGGTGATATACTATGTAGCCCCCAGTTCTCATATACTTTTGAAGGGGCTGAGTCTGACCCTTGCAATTGATCTGTTGTCTAGCACCAGGATTGGTGATGTAAGTGCTGCACCTGCCCAGGGGTGGTTCTGACATACAGTGCAAATGAGGTGGGTCCTCCTCTTGCTCACTTCTGCCCTCTCTGCTCTCCGCCACACCACAATGCCTTGGAACCAACTAAGTATGGACTGAAACTCCTGAGAAACTGTAAGAAATGAACCTTTCCTTCCCTAATTTTGGATGTCAGGTATTTTGTCTCAGCAACGAATGAAAAGTAACTAAGACACCTTCTGTTGCCCAAACGCTACCAAGATCTCATAAATTTCAGCAGCCAAATTTGGAGCACTAGTTTGAATTTTGTTTAGATTTACTGAAACGCCACTGAAACACATTGAAATGAATTTAACAATCAGTGCATTCAGTCCTAAGAGAGATGCAAATACACACTCAAAAAAAATCATTTCTGCTGTCAGAATCCTTGCTGTGCCAAATGGAGTTTACTGAAGAACAGGGTGACCAACCACAGACCTATAGCAGCTTTATTTAAACACAGTGGACTGGTAATCAGACAAAGGAGATACCTTAATGGTAAAATTAAATACAGTGAGTACCACAGTTGCCTGTATATTTATTCTTCATTAAAATTTATGTGTTCCAAAGATTCAATGAATACATCACATACTTTATTTACATCACATTATTTATACTGCATCTTTTTCCAAGCTATCTAAGGAAGGGGCATAGAATTGCTTTAGCTAACTTCTTAGAATTTGGTTCTCTTGAAAGCAGTATTACTGTTTTCATGTAGTACTGGCATTATTTTTCATGCTTGAACATATCCCAAGTCACAAAGTACAACTGTATATATAGCAATATATACTCAAATACAAGGAATTTGTTTATAATCAAAGATTATGGTGTACCTATATATACATATATACACACATGTATGGCCTGCCTGGTTTTGTTTCTATACTGTGGTTTATAATCATGTTTTCCATATAGCATTATTCTCTCAACACCTAAAGGGTATTCTTCACATAATATATGGGGTGGAATATCTGTGTAAAAGTAATAGTTGAATGAAAAATGGTTGCATTACTCTTCATCAAATTTAAAATTTACTGAATCAATTTTAAAACAAAAGAAATGTTGTAGCTTCTGTGAGATAAGGCATGTGTATGTGTATATTCTTTGAATCCAGTAATTAAGAGTTGTACTCTGTAGAAAATACCTGTATGCCTCTCACACCATCCATCATAGTCCTATATTTTTCTTTTTCAAAAAATCAATAGTCATTTATAGTCTTAATCTTACAGATGATCTTCATTTACTTCAAATGGTTTTTAACAACTATACTCCTGCATTTTACTAGGATTATTTACTTTTTCAAAGTAGTATGTTTATGCCACATAATGTTTGCATTGCTTGTGTGGAGCTGATCCATGTACATAACACATTTTATTACATTTTTTAATCCCTTTCACTCCCCTTACTTCTTCCTCCCTCCCTCTCTTGATTCCCTTCATATTTGAAACAGACCTATCTCCCTACTTCATATTCTTTTCTATTACCTATCTTTTATTTTGCACCCAATTTGTACTTTGGATTTATCACACAAGAGAAAACTGTAATATTAAAGCTTTCTTTTTTTTTTTTTTTTTTTTTTTGCGGCACCGGGGATTGAACTTACAGCCTTGCACCTGCCAGGGCAGGCACTTAAGCCACTGAGCCAAACTCCCGGCCCTAATATTAAAGCTTCTATGTCTGATTTATTTCACTTAACCTTATGGTCTCAAGATGCATGTATTTTCCTACAAATGACTCAAGTTTATCTGTCTTTATGGCAGAGTAGTACTCCATCGTGTGTTAATGAAATGTTTCATTTATCCATTCATTGTGGATAGACGTATGGTCCACTTCCAAGATTTAGCTGTGAGAAATTGTGCTGCTATAACATGGACATGCATGTGTCAACGTAATATAATGTCTTTAACTCTGGCGAAAATATCTAGAAAGGGAATAGCTGAGTAAAATGAAATTTTTAGTTTTATCTTTTGTGAGGAACCTCCATACTGATTTTCTGTTAGGTGTAGTAGTTTACATTCCCACGAACAAGGTATTAAGGATCCTTGTCCTTTGGAGCCTCATTAGGATTTGTTATTTGATTTCTTGATGGTGGCCATTTTTTCAGTGGAATCTCAATACTGCTTTAATTTTCAGTTCCCTAACGGCCAATGATGTTAAGTATTTCTTTAAGTAGTTATTGACCATTTGTACTTCTTCTGTGAAGAATCAGTTCATTACTCTGGCGCATTTTTTAATTGGGTCTTCTATTTTTGGGGTATCTACATTTTTAAATTATTTACATATTCTAGATATTAGTCCTCTGCCTGAGGAATACCTGGTAATTTTTTTTCCCATTTTATAGGTTTTACTTTCAAGCTGTTGCTCATTTCTTTTTCTGTACAGAAGCTTTTTTTATATGATGTGACCCCATTTATTGATTTTCAGTACTATTTCCTGTGCAGCTAGGATTCCGTTTAGGAAATCTTTGCCTACACCTAAGACTTCAATAGTTTTACCAATTTTATGTTTCAACAGGTAAACAAAAGCAAAATAGGAGAAATCACAATACCAGACTTAAAGTTATATTGCAAAGCTACTGAGATAAAAACAGCATGGTACTGGCACAAAAAAAGATATGAGGATCAAAGGAGCAGAATAGAGCATTCAGAAACAATCTTAAGCATGCTAAATAACTTGATCATTGATAAAGACACCAAAACATTCACTGGAGGAAAAATGAATGATAAATAACATGAAAGAATACACCAGAAAATATTTCTATTGCAATGTGCTACACGTTGTTTTTAAAACTGGATAAAGCAACACCAATGATAAAAGAAACGTTTGATATATTTAAACACATTAAAATTAAGAGCATCTGTTCACCAAATGAAGAAAATCAAGACTAAAAAACAATACAATATTATAAAGGATAATATGTACATGCCTTAATTAAAGGTATTTTAATAATAAAAAGACAAATCATTAGAAAATAATCATTTCATAAGACAATATTCAGGTTGTTACTATACACTTAGCAGTGAAAATGAAACACAAAAATGTGTGAGTGTAACTATGGGAGAGATAATCCGAGACAGATGGACATTGGAGAGATTGTGTACACAAAGTTACACACAAACAGACATACATTAGAATTTATGCTAGAAAATTAAAAGAGTATAGAAGCATGAATTATCCAACCTAAATTAGGAAAGATGCTATAGCCATTGCAGACAATTGAGAGCAGAGTTAAAGGATAAAGAAAATATGTAACAAACAGTGAAATACAGCAATGTAAATGACTTTGGAAGAAATAGTAACATATAAAATTGACAAAAGCAGATCAATAAAAATTCACAAGTAATAAACAACCAGGGAAAAAGGTAAATAATTTTAAATAGACTAGATTCTGAGACATTCAATGAGAGAGAAAGAGAAAAAGCTGAATACTACTTATTTTTGGCCAAAAAGAGTAATGACAATTACGAAAGAAAGAAATCAATGGTGCCTCTTGAAAAATTTGTTGAAGCAAGAAAAGCCCAGTAAGGGACAACCCATACAGAAGATTAGTATCAGTTTTAATTATCAAGAACAATTAAATGCAATTTTTGAGTATAAAAGTTTTAATTAAAAATAAATTGATAAGATATAACAGTTTTTACAGAGAAATGGTGACACATTGACTGTCAGTAAAAAGAAATAAGTACTTTAATAAATGCAAACATATTGTTGCTTAGAAAAAAAATTGAATACATTAAGATATCTGTTCCTAGCAAACTGATTTATAAGAGATACAACTTTATATGAATCCTAAATCAGGTTTTCAAGGATTTTATGTGTTGACCTTAACTTTCATATCAAAATAAAAGACCAACATAATATTAGTGATCTTAAAGAGAGGAAATAAATGAGCACCAGACTTATAAGACATTAAGATGAATAAAGAAGAAGTTATTTTAAGCTGTAGCTGATTGATAATGAAAACTGGATTTATCATACAGATTGATATGATGATTTGTTCAAAGAACCAGCTATTTAATGCATTGATTCTTTGTATTGTTTTTTAGTCTTGATTTTGTTACTTCCTGCTCCTATCAGGATAACTTCATTCTTTGTACTATTCTAGGTTTGAATTATTTTCATTTCTAGATCATTTCTGTGATCACTAGTTTATTTATTGAGCTATTTTCTGAGGTATGCATTTTCAGGTATAAGCTTCTATCTCAGGGTTGCTTTTATTGTATATCATAAGCTCTGGTATTCTGCATTGAAATTATCCTTTATCAATTGGGTCTAATTTCTTGATTTCTTCTGTGACCCATTGACTATTAAGTCGTTTATATCTTTACATATTTTCTGTTATTTCTTTTGCCATTGATTTTTACTTTCATTGCACGGTCACCTGATAATATGCTTGGGACAGTATTAATGCTTTTGTATTTCTTTAGCATGCTTTACGAGATAGTATGTGGTCAATTTTGACAAAATTCCATGTGCTACTGAGGAGAATGTGTATTCTGCTCTCACTTGGTAGAACACTATATTGTAGATATCCATTAAGTCCTTTTGTTAAAAGGTATGATCAAACTTTGATATTTCTTAATTTATCTTCTATTTAGTTCTTCTGTCTACTGGTGATTGTGGGGTACTGTGGTCCCTCATTGTAACTGTGCAAATGTTTACTTGATTTTGTATACCCAACAGTGTTTGTTTTATGAAGCTGTGTACATTAGTGTCTAGTGCCTATATATTTATAACTCTTAATTTTTCCTATTGAATTGTTCTTTTAGCTAACATGTAGTAACTTTATTTATTTCTTCTGATAAGTCTGACTGATGCTAAAACTAGGATTTTTGTCTAAAAATAGGATATCAAGTATGACTTGTATAAGGCATATTTGCATGGATTTTTTCCATTCTTTCATGTTTCAGTCTGTGAATTTCTTTTTTTGGATTAAATGTGATTCTTGCTTTTACCATTGGATTTTGATTTCTTATCCACGCTACAAATCTCTGTTTTTTGATTAGAGAGTTGACACCTTTCCCACTAAGAATTATTGCTGAAAGCTATTTACTTATTTCTGTTATTGCATTATTTTGTCATTCATGATTTTTCTTTCTTTCTTTCTTTCTTTCTTTCTTTCTTTCTTTCTTTCTTTCTTTCTTTGTTTCTTGCTTTCTTTCTTCTTTCTTTCTTTCTTTCTTTCTTTCTTTCTTTCTTTCTTTCTGCTTAAGTGGTTGTCCTGCTTCATATATTTATTGCACTAGACTTTTGGAATCATTTACTTCATTTTTATCTTTCTAATTTATCCTTGAAAATTTTGGGAGTTACTGGTTTGATGATCATGAATTTCACAAGGTACTCTTTTTTTCATGGGAAGACCTGATTTTTCCATCAATTTATAAAGTTATTTTCCCAAGATATATAAGTCTGGTTTGGAAGTAATTTTATTCTATGAGTTGGAATGCTTCACTCTAAGCTATCTTGACCGTTAATATTTGCATTGAGAAGTGTGCTGTTTACCTCTATATGTTGATTCATTTCTGTTCTCTCATAGCTTTTAAGATTTTATTCTTATATCAGATTTCTGGGGTTTTGAGTATAATGTGTTATGGAAAGTTTCTTTTCATGGGTACTTGATTTACACCTACCTCATTTGTCTACTAGGTTCTTTCTCCATATTTGGAAAGTTTTTGGTATTAGTTCTTTAAATTGGTGATTTATGCCACTTGTGATTTTTTGATTTTTTACTAATTGAAATTAATCTTATTATAGTCTTCTTTATGTAATCTTACAGCTCTTGCATCCATTTTTCAAGATTTCTTGTGTTTTTAAGGTATTTGTGAGTATATGGTCCCCCACATCACCTGTGTCGTCTATTTCTGACACATTTTCCTCATGTTTACTACTTCTGTTGCCCATACTTTAAATAGAATTTTTCATATCATGGGTTACTATTTGGTACATAGACTAATTCTTTGCTAAACTTGTATTTCATGTTTTATGTAACTTAATTTAGTTCACCTAGCTTTTTATTAGTGTTTTCTATAAAACTACTCATCATTTTGTTAAAGTCTATTGTCTGTTTAGTTACATCATCTTTGAACTCATTGATCAACATACTAATCTTTTTTTATCTTCTTTTATCACTTTGCATAATTTAGTTATTTGTCTTTTGTTTTCTACCCTATTGATTTCCCATGGATCAACTCTGAGAGAGTTAGGAATATTTGGAAACATTTTGTTGTTTAGTTTTCTCTTGTTCACATTTTTTTTAATATGTGCTCAGAATTCAGGGTTGATTACAGTGAAAAGACTTTGTTGTGAAAATGGATATCTGCTTTTCAGTGATATACATAGAGTATGACTAATTATAGCCCATTGCCTCTGTTCCAAGATATAACCAACTCTGTTAATTTGGGAAGGGGATGGTACAATGCAATTGTTGCAGCATCCAGTTTTCTTGAACCACAGTATTTGTGGTAAAAGATAAATTGAGCATTGACATACAATAAAAACCAAGTAATATCAACAACTAAGCTATCGTGGTAATAGCAAGAAAATCAGCAACAACAATACAGTGAAAGAAAAAGTGAATATTGACATATCATAGGAACCAATAAAATTTACAACTATCCACACTGAATAAGAGAAGATGGTTTCTTTAACAAACAGTGCTGAAACAACTAGTTACCCATACAGAGAAGAATAAAACTAGACCCATATTTCACACCTTATATTGAAGTCAAAACAAATACCTAGATATAAAACATTAATCTTAAAATTCCTGGAGAATATAACAGGGGAAACTCTTGAATTCTAATGCACAAGTAAAGACTTCCTAAATGCAACAAAAATAGCAGAAGAAGGAATATAAAAAAACAACAAATAGAATTGCATTAAATTAAAAATCTTCTGTAGAGCAAAAGAAACTGTCAGCAGAGTGAAAAGAAAACTGACAGAATGAGTAAAGAATTTTGACAGCTACTCTTTTGATGGGGTACTAACATTTAGTATACATAACGAAGTTAAAAAATCCTATGTCAATAAAAAAAATTAGGAGAATTGATAGAAATTTTTCTTTCTTTTTTCCAATAAGGTTTCACTAGTACATTTAGATATACCTAATGATCACATTCATCATAGAGAATTTGTACCTGTACATGATATGACTTGTTTCTCTTTTTTCCATTCCCCTATCCTGCCTTCAAATCCTCCTCTCCTCCCCATTTACAAAAAGCATAGCTTCCATGTTTTCCTTCTTTTCTCATTTTTTTTAATTTTCCATGTTCTTCTTTCCCCTTCCTCCCTTTCTTGTTCCCATCTACATCTGAACATTTTCTTCCTTTTTTCACAGTATCTATTATATAGTCCCCCAGCGAGTATCTGTAGTCAAATTCAGGACCTTGCACTTGCCAGGCTGGTGCTCATACCCCTGAGCTATTTCCCTGGCCCGATGGTCCTTATTTTAAAAAGAAGTACAAATGCTCAATAAATACATGAAAAAATATTCATCACTTTTAGCCATTAGAGAAACACAAATCAAAACAACTCTGAGGTTACATCTAATCTAGTCAGAATGGCCAGAATCAAGAACACTAAAAACAAACAAGCAAAATATGTTGGCAAAGATGTGGAGGGTATAACTAGTTACAGGCCTTTGCCTCTGTTCCAAGATACAACCAACTCTGTTAATTTGGGTCTTTGAAAAACTAAACTAGAAATTCCATTTGACCTAGATATACCTCTCCTGGAAAGAGTTAAAAACATGATACTATGGTAATATCTGTATAGCCATGTGTATATCAGTGTGACTCACAATAGCTAATCTTAGAAAATGGCATAAATGCCAAAGATCATAATGTTAAGTCAAATAAATTAGATCTAGAAAGTTAAACCTTGTATGATTTCTTTTTGAGGAAAAATACAAATTATAAATTAAGGACTAAAAGGTTGGTTGGTAGAAAACAGGTACTTTTTGGAGTCAGAGTAGGGGAGGAGATGAGAATGTGTGAGATATATAGATATAGATACAGATACAGATATAGATATAGATATGATGTATATGCATGCCAGTTCCCCAAAATGAATGTAACTATTATCGATCATAAACTAATACTAATAAAAGTCAAAGCTTAAAGCTTTGTTAATTTGATTTTCTAGTTCACTGATTTAATTTCTCCACATTTTAAAATAAAAACACAAGTAGCTAAATGTTTCCTTCCAGATACAATTTTGTTAGATAATCCAAGTCTTGATATTTTACTATTTAATGTATAGCTTGATTCTAATTATAAAAACTCTATTTGAAATTCTATCATGAGATTTTTTTAAGATACTTTGATATTTCAGATATGCAGGGATTTTTTTTTGTTCTTTTTTATTCCTTGGCTGCTTATTTAAACAACTTCTCAGAATATGGTTATTTGAAACACTTGAGCCTTTCTTTGTGCCTTTTCTGAAACTTAGCTTTAAAACTGTCAATATTTCTTGCCTCTTATAAGTCACTGTTCATCATATGCATGGTGCATTTTCCCATCTCTCACTCGTTCCTCTTTTAGAATATCTCACTACCTTAAATACTCACACAAATATTAATACTTGAAATCTAAATTTCATCATTGCATATTCCACAGCAGCAAAATCTGTTGGAACTATCTATAAAGAAAGAAATTCAAATTCAAACATTTGTGACCAGCTTCACTCCTGTCCACTTTTTCTTCATATTCACTTATTCACTTCACTTATTTTTTTAAGTTTCTAAAATTATTTCCTAACTGCTTCCGTTCTTGCACCACTCTGTGCAGTCTAAAATGACTTCATTTTTTATTCTCACTTGCTTTAAAAATTCTTCTGTAGGCCATCCTGGACTGTGGAACCCACAAAAACAATCTGAGATCTTTCCTTTTAGTCTCATGTATTGTTCTGTTGTCACACACTATACTCCTTCACGTTTTCATTATTATCCCTTGAACAAGTTAAGGTTATGTCACAGCATCATCTGACCTTGTTCACAGGTTGGTTCTCCCACCTCATTTTTGCATGCTTCTGACCTTGCTTTTAAGGTCTTGGCACAAATGTTGATTCCAGAAAGACTTCTCTACCAGTTCTGTCACTCTTAGCCACTAACTTCATTTGTCTTTCATAACATTTTGTTGCTACTTCTATTACATATTTTACTAGTAGTTTTCAGATGGTCTGTTTTCCCTGGTAAAAAATAAACCTCCCAGGAGAAGACTTTGTCTCAGCTACATCTCCTGGGAACAGAAAATTTCCTAGTGCTTGCTAAACATTTAAAATATATTTTAAAATAATAAATCTGTATCTCTCAATTTGATAGTAATAATGGAGTGCCAGGCAATTTAATTCTATGGAATCAAGTATAAATCTTTTTAAATGAATGATTTTAATAGATTTTGCCAGGAAAAGACCTACTTAAATGAATCTTACTTTGAAAAGTAGCCTTTTAACTTTAGTTTGCAAATTTCAAGCTGAGTTAAACCTGTATTGGTATTGCTGCTGTATTTGATGGGAATTTCGACCAATTTTGAGCACCACTGATTCATAGTGTAGTTTAACTAAATCTGAGGAAGCAAAATATAGTTGCTCTATGCATGACCAATGTATTCTTTGGCAGTAATTCATCTGTAGTAGGCAAAGCCACATACTATTTCCAGAGCACAACCATTTCTTTCTATTACTGCAATCACATTATTCCAGAACTTGGCATTGATGGATAAGTATATCAAAAGATTGAGAACTTTGTGCAGTGGTGCTATTGTAGGTCAGCCTTTCAAATAGCCACCTGTAATTTTCCAATAGGAACATGCAATTTTAGTACCAGTCAGGGACAAATAAAGAATAGGAAGGTCCATATCTTGTGCAAATCAACATGTTATTTTTAAATTAGAATGCCACCCAATTTATTACAGACATTCAATAAATCTATAGTTTGAATTATTTCTGCAGTTAAGAATCATAACTTCTAATTAATACCCCATTAGGATTGAAGTAAATTTTTATTTTGCATTCTTTTCCTTTTATAAATCTTGTGCATAAACCAAATCCAAAATGCCATACAAAAAATTCTGACAATGGAAATAATTAAAAAAAAGTCTGGGATAAATAATTAATACTGTAGACCATCTCCAAACTGGTAAGACTCAGCACTGGTCATAACCTGTGGCCTTACCATATTGTGCTGCTCTGTTTCATGCCTATGCCTACCCCTAAAATCTTAAGTAGATGAAATCAGGTAAAAGAAATGGTGTGCCACCTTGTACAAGAAAACATCACAATGTCCATGTAGTGGCTGATTGATTGTGTCAACTTGAGATATTTAGAAGCTTAACTAAATGAGCCTAGCAACTCTACACCCCAGGGTGTAGAGGAACCACACTATGGTGGCTCATCACCTGGATGGTATAAAAGGGAAGGAGAAAGGATGAATGCATTTCATACTTTGGAGGAGCTCCAGTCTTTGCCTTTGGTTTGGATGTCCTCTCCTGATTTCCAGTGTAGACTCTTCAACTTTCCAGCAAAGACTCTTCAGCCTTCCAGCATAGACCTTTCAGCCTTCTTTCACAGACCCATCAGCCTGGTGGTGCAGACTTGCACAGGACACTGGTGTGAACTCTAGACCTTGGATTGAATCCTTCAGTCCCTGGCATGCAGACACCCTTTACAAGAGTCCTCTTCTGATTCTGTGGCTGACCGTTGTAATTCTATCTTGTAATTTCTTATATATTTGTATATCTTGTGTTATATCTGTGGTCTCTGGTACAACCCTGAGTAATACAGAGTTTGGTACCAGAGTAGTGGAGTCTTTGCTGTGACTGTATCTGACCATGTGGTTCAAGAGCTTTTGGGAATGACTTGAGGTGTGCTGGAACAGCTTAGGCTGTTCTGTAGGGGAGATTCTGGTCAGAGCTCAGAAGACCAGAAGTCTGGCAGAAAGTCTGTTGGTAAAAACCAGGCTTGGGAGGTTCCTGCTCAGAAGAAGGACTGCATTGGTTGTTGGAGTCCACATAATGTGTGCTATGGCTTAGCAGAAAGTTTGTCTGCATTTGCTTGTGCCCAGAGATTGTGCCTGAGACTGAGATTAAGGGCAATGAACTGATTAATCTGGCAAAGGAAATTTCAAGGCTTTCAAATGTTGAGGTGGTGGTATGGATATTGTTGGGGGCTTTTAGCCAGATTTATGTTGTGAATCAGGAGCAAAGAGCCAGCAGCATGATTAAAAATGTTTTGAGTTTGGCCAGGAAGCTGTTGACTGTAAAGAAAGAGCTGAGACCTCAATTGCTGAGAAGGAAAAATGAAATAAAAAAGATGGCCTGGGACCATCCCAGGAAGCAATAGACCCCCACCTTTTGCAGCCTTAAGCCAGCAAAAGTGAAAGAGTTTGCTTGGAGGAAAGAGCCACAGAATGCCACATTCCAGAGTGGCAATGGAGGCCACAGGAGATTCCAAAATTGTGGCTGCCACACCAGATTCCAGAATGGTGGTGGAATAGACAAGCTTTTCCTCACAATCAGGTTCAGAGAGTTCAGCAATCCAAGCCTTCAACCCCTACATCCAAGAGAAAGGAAAGTCTGGCTACTGCTCCAGCAGGCAGCAGACTTTGGTGCCATCCACATGGTGCTGGTTTTAAGTGCAAGGAAAATGGACAAATTCTAAGGGTAAGGCATCTTCCACCCTGACTTCAGAGGGCAATATGTAAACATATGAGGGTGAAGCCAAGGGTGCAATGGAAAACCCAGAAATTTGGAAAAGCTAGGAACATGGATCATCCAAGAAAACCAGCAAGAATGGAGCAGAATGGTTCTAAGAGAGAAGCTATGGGAGTTAAAACCCCTGAAAGTGCTGTGGGGGTGGAGTCACTCAAGCCCTTTAGAGCTCACAATTTTCCACAGATTGTTTCAGATGCTGGACTTGCAACTATAGGACTTAATGTTCACCCTGCTGGATTTTGGACTTGCATTCATTCCAATGCTTTGTACTCCCTTGTTGGTAACTTTTGCAATGGTAGTGTTTACCTTGTGCCTTTACATGTTGGAAATGTTTAACCTTTGTTTTCATTTGTACAGGAGGTTACAATTAAGAGTTTGCCATAGATCTCAGAGGAGATATGGGACTTGAACTCTTCAGCAGTACTGAAACTGTTAGGATTTGGCAACTCTTGGAGATGGACTCCAAGTATAAAGGATGTACATGAGTCTTTGGTGGAATGTTATGGTTTATATTCCTATGGCCCCACCGAGCCTCATGTAATCATGGCATGGACTTGGCTGAATTTAGCATTTGCAATTGGTTTGTTGTCTGGTGCTGGGATTGAAGATGTGTGAGTGTTGCACCCTCCCAGGGGTGGAGCTGACACAGTGGAAGGGAGGGAAGAAGGCGTGTCTTCCCTCTCTCACCCAGTTAGCACCTTGCTGATTTGTGGCCTCCATGAATGGCTGCCCCACCCCACCATTCTGATTTGGAGCCAACTGAGTATGGATTGAAACCCCCAAGAACTATAAGAAACGAACCTTTCCTTCCCTAATTTTGGATGTCAGGAGTTTTGTCTCAGCAAAGAGAAAAAAGTAACCAAGACAGTCCATATCATATATACATTGTTTTTCTAGGATAACCAGTCCCATATATCTGATTTAGTGATGAAAAGAGTTGCAAGGTTTCAACTTAAATTTAGCAAGGTATCTGAACTTCCATCATTGATTCTGTTGTGTGTGTGTGTGTGTGTGTGTGTGTGTGTGTGTGTTTTCAGTGCAATTTAGATTTTTGTTTTTCTTCTGCACATCAACAGAAAGTAGTATTTCTTCCTTTCCTGTTTACTTCCTACCTTCCATTTTTTATGGCCCTTTTGTCATTATGGAAGAGTAAGAAGGTATTCATGACAAAGAATTTATTCATTCACCCATGCATTCACTTCTTTTTAAAGCTAACATTAGATCAGCTCCAAGAAATGCCATGAATTATTCTGATATCTTGAGTTGCAGTTTGAACAGTTGAGCAAGGTTATTTTTATATAAATATAAGTAAGCTATTTCATTTTGTGGTAATGGTTAAGTAGGAAATAAATAGTGATATAATACAGAAAATTTTGTAGATGTATTTCAAGAAGTTGCTATTTTATGTAGGGTGGTTAATCTAAAGCAATTGCTTTAATTTATCTTTATAGTATGAGATCTAGTGTTAAATGTGTATATTCAGATGCTTCTATGTTAATTATTCTTCTAGAAACACTCACTAAGTTTTTATCAAATATCTATTTTTTGTTAAACACCATTACAAATGTTAGACATGTAGATACAAATCATAAAATTGAAAAAAATTTCATATAGCTAACATTTCATGGGTAGAAAGTATATTCATATCAGATAAATAAGAAAAATATATTATTTTAAATTGCAATTTTTTTTAGTGACACCAGGGATTGAATTCACAACCTTGCACCTGCCAGGGCAGGTGCTTAAGCCACTAAGCCAAACTCCCAGCCCTGGTTTTTTGAGGCAGGGTCACACTATGTAGCTCAGGCTGGCCTTGGCGCTTGCATTGTAGCCCAAGCTGGCCTCGAACTCACAACGCTCTTCCTACCTCAGCCTCTCAAGCGCTGGGATTAAAGGAGTGTACCACCACATCTGGCTCTTAAATTGCAATAAATGTTAAGGAAACAATTATAGCTCAACAAGGGAAACAAGTAGAAAATGAAAGTACTGTAATTTAGGGGAAGGATGTGAGGTAATCAATCACATAGATGTTTTCTGAAAATAAGTCTGGGCAGATAGAATGACAATTATAAAGCCTCTAAGGTAAAAAATATTTCTTCTATGCTCCAGGATCAGTGAGGAAAACAAAATGACCTTGTGGGTAATAAATGGAATTGAGCCAAGACAAAGTTAGGAGGATGATTACGGCATGGTCATGTAGACAGTGACAGTACATTAGAAGGCACATCATGATCTTTCTTGTATCTTACCATTTATGTTTTGTTTATTATATGCAAAATGGGCACAGTAGCTAACCAAAAGTATTTTCCAATTATTTACAGAAGAGACTACAGTGATTTAAATAAAAATAGTGATGGAGAAAGAGGTGAGAAATCTGGATGAATGTTTTAAGGCAAAGTGAGTGGAATTTTAGAGTAGAAATTTTTGATGAGTTTTCTTTCTATAAGTTTATTTTTGTAGAAAAAAGTGTATTCCCACCATAACTTAAAAATATTAAAGCACATATTGAATCTATTTGTAACCTATTAAATGTTTGTATTCTAATATGTCATCAATATCTAAGCCTGATAGCCTAGACACTATGGGCCAAAATTTTATTCATACAAAAACTGGAGGGCTGAATTATTTAAAAACAAGCAATGGCAAAATTCACCTGTATTAACAAGCTATAAACAAACAACCTGTTCTTTCCCCAAATGTGCTCAGTTTTAGAAAAGTCAAATCATCTATATTTAAAAGTTGTAAAATAAATTAACATAAAGTGATTTTCATTACAGAATGTGGATCCTGTTAATATTGCTTAATGCTTTGTTTATGATTTTTAAACACAATATTCATCAAATCAGGGATCTATGAATTTAAGTATACTTCATTTATAAGAACTCTTGGTTAAATCCAAAATTTTTAAAGTCATCTGAATTTGAATCAGTAAGAAATTTTGGGCCCAGGGATCTAGCTCAATGGCTCAAGTGCTTGCCTGGTAAGCACAAGGTCATGAGTTTGAATCCTGGTACAAAAAAAAAAAAAGAAAGAAAGAAAGAAACAAACAAACAAACAAAAGAAAAGAAAAGAAATTTAGCATTAATAACTTTCAACTAAAATGATGTGACCAAAGCTACCTCTGTATTGAAATGAAAGTAGTATTGATACACCTTTATTGTTTCTTTGCCTCTCTTTGTGAAGTTATAACCTGCTATCTTGCTCTATTCTGCTAAGTACTAATGCTTTATTATTGTTTGAATATTGACTGTTGTCATGATCTTTAACTATATTGTATAAATAGAACTTCAGAGAATTCCAGAAGTAGACTACTGTTACAGTTTGTGTCTAGACATCCCCTCAAAGCCTCATGCAGTCATAAATGGGCCTTTTTCAAAGGTGGCTGAAGCAAGAGTGTATGATGCTGGGATTAATGATATATGATTACCAGATCAGTCTATTGATTGGTTTGGCACTTCCCTAATCCCAGTAGTCTAGATAGAGTATAAAAGGGTCAGAAAAATACTGCTAAGGTTCCTTGCTTGCTTGCTTTGCTATCTTCTGCCTGCCATGAACTGTTTCTCCTCTACAATGCCTGTCTGTGATGCCACTCTGTCTTGGAGTCAGCAGATGATAGAAAGAAACCTCTACAATTCATCAGCTAAATAGACATTTTCCTCTTTAGCTTTGGATGTTAGGTATTTTGACTCAGTAACAAGAGAAAAGTAACTAAGACAGCTCCCATTTTCTACCCAGAAAATAATTTGCCATGTTATAAAATCTGCATGTTCTCTCATCACAATGCACATGAGGCACCTATAGCCCATATTACTCTGGCACCCTACCAGTCATATAAAAACCCACTTATGTGAATGATCAGAGGCTGATCTCCACAAAGATATCATTTGCTTACTATCTCAGACAAATTCCTACTGCATTAGAGCTCTTAAAATGTTTTCCTGATTGCAATAGCTTCAGAATATTTTAAATGAGAAATATATTTAGGACATTAAGAGGAATGCAGCACAAAGAAAAGAAAGGAGAGTAGAAAGAGGCATGCTATAAAGAATATTGGCAAAGTTAGATAATAAAACATACTTTTCTATGCAGCTTTATGTGTGCTGTGCTCTAACCTGTGGTTACACTGTGTGCAGAACAAATTTAGCTCTTGCTTTCAAGTTTTGTCTTTTAACATATTTTAATC
>RJWM01037515.1:0-17370 GCA_004363535.1 Dasyprocta punctata | reverse complement strand
ATGCCATTAACTTTCATAAAATCTGGAATTGCCACAATTTCAGAAAATGACCACTGATGATCTCAGCTTCCTGAAACATAAAAAAGACAATTTGCAGGAGGGTACCCAGCAGTTATTGTGAAATCTCACATACCCCATTGACTAAAACCTGCGTGTTTGCCTGCTGCTACCACTAAAGCAAATATATATATATATATATATATATATATATATTTCTTTTCATTGCATGAGTTCTTTTGGGCAGGATCCAAACAAAAACTCTGATATGGAAGGATTCTGAGGAACATGGTTCCTAGGCTTCCAGTCTCTGTGACTCAGGAGAAAACATAAATGGAACATGGAGTGAACAATAGGTGCCAAAAAATCCTTACTGTAGGTTAAATTATACTCTTCCTCAAAAAAAAAAAAAAAAAAAAAAAAAAGATATGTTCAAGACCTAACTCCTATGAATGTGACCTTATTTGGAAACAGGGATTTTGAAAATCCTATCAAGTTAAAATGAAGTCATTACTAAATTTGAGCAGACTGCCATCCAATAAATGGTGTCATATGAAGATGGAAATTTTAACACAGGCACAGGACAATGCCCAGTGCAGACAGAGGCAGAGGTTGGAGTAATGTAGCTACACACTGAAGAATGCCAAGGATTTTCAGCAACCATCAGAATCTAGAAAAGGAGTGAAGGAAGAAAGGAAGGAAGGAAGGAAGGAAGGAAAGAAAGAAAGAAAGAAAGAAAGAAAGAAAGAAAGAAAGAAAGAAAGAAAGAAGGAAAGAAAAAAGAAAAGAAAAGAGCAGCTCTTCAGACCAAGAGCATGGACCAGCTGATACCTTCATTTCAGACTTCTGACATCCAGAACAGAGAGACAATATATTTGTATTGTTGTGAACCACCAGAATGTGATAATTTGTTACAGCAGTCCTAAGGAACCACTACACCATCACCAGTTCATGCATGCATGCATGTGTTACAGAGCCTGCTGTGCTGGAGAGCTACCTTCACAATAGGAGTGTTTTGGGGAACAGAGACCAGGGTAGGACAATTAAGATATAAGTAACTATGGTTTCAGATGGGTCTCCATACTTGGAAGAAAGGTAGTGTTACATCAGTATGGAAGTATAAGATCAGAGCCCTCCTCCACCACAGCCATAGCCCAAACTGGACAGGAGTACCTAAGAGACAATCCTACATTCACCAGATACCAAAAGGGCTGGGAGTTTGACTCAGCAGCTTAAGCGCCTGCCTGGTAGGCGCAAGGTTGTGAGTTAAATCCCTGGTGCCACACAAAAACAAAACAAAATAAAACGAAACAAAACAAAAAACCTTGTTACTAGCACCAGATACCAAAAACAAAACAAAACAAAACAACAAAAAGACTGGCAATTTTTGTGGCCTTGGTAATTGCTGAAGGAGCTGTATATCTCTGGCACAAATTAGCATGCTGAGTATTTTTCATTGATTTGCTTGGTGTACAACTATGCTGATTTAAAAGCATCTAGAAAATCTATTTCTCAAATAGAAAAGTTGCCTTCTAAAAGCAGTTTAGTTACCTAGTTCATAATGTTCTTGGATCAAAATGATTTTGAAAGAAGAGACTGTCCCTTTTTCTCAAGTCATAGATCTCATGAGTTGTTTTGGCCAACTCTTCACACAGCTCCTACCCAAGATGTTTTGGTACATTAGTTGCTTCCAAGGTCATTCTTTTCTTAGAGAGGTTTCCAAGAATTGAACATAAAAGACCTTGGAGTGAGCAAGTTGGCAAAAGGAAGAGAGAGGCTTGGTGGGCTGGGGCATATGAGCGAAGATAAGAGACAAGATAATACCACAAACGAATACTGTGAATTTTAAAACTCTAGCTGTAAAGAAATCTAGTCTCTTCATTTCCCTAGGCAGCATTTCTCAAACAGAGTAAACTCAGAAATCACAAAGTATGATAAGGAGCAACCACAACCCTAGCCCTGAGAAGACTGAACTGCACACCTACCATTAGAGAAGGTGACCAAGAAGCAGAATTGAACGCTGTGCATTTTGCGTGGCCTAAAGGCAAACATTCCTACAAGAAGACTCAAGTTACTGATACCTGAGGCTCCTTTCCACCTGCTGAGGGTGTGTGTTAGGTTTCTGCTTTGTCTGTAGCAACCAGGAAGCCTATACCCTTGCTCGTAGTTCCCAAGTCACATGGGTAGTCATATCAGGGCATTCCACAGGCAGAAAATTTTACTACCTTTTCCAATGACATGAAACTTCATGTCAAAACACTGTCAGAGATGGGGCATTTGGTTGCACAGTTTTCCTACTAAAACCCTGCAAGGTTCCAGGCGTGGTGCTGCATGCCTGTAATCCCAGCACTCAGGAGGCTGAGGCAGGAGGATTGTTGTGAGTTTGAGACCAGCCTGGCTACAAAGTGAACTCAAGGGCAGCCTGAACTGCCCAGTGAGACCCTGTTTCAAAAAGACAAAAAAACAGAAACAAAAAAACCCTGCAATTCTGAGCACATATGTGGTTTGTTTTTTTGTGTTTTGTTTTGTTTTGTTTTCCATTCCAACCTATCTCTGCAAGGCTGCCTGGGAAGGAAGGTAGTCCAGCATGAGCTCTGTGGTGCTGACGCGTTCTGCCTAAATCACACTCTCATGCTCTGGCTTCCGGGCTCATCTCTGCATGATGCTTACCCAGGTTTGAGTCCCCAGCCTCCTTTGACACCAGCCCAGGAAGACGCAGAGGCAATAATCAGGCAATGACTGCACATTTGCAAGTTTCGCCCAGAGGTAATTTCTTTTCCCTCATCAAAATTCATTATCATGAAGATGGTCGGATTCCTCATTAATAACCATGGCAGTGACCAGCCTTCCTCATTTATCAACTTACTGCTCATCCGAAAATGTCAGGTCATCTAATATGACAAGGTAGCTGTATGCAAGTGTCTCCTATCTCAGCTCTTCTCTGGACCATCTAGGAGACAACTTGGCTTTACTGACCTTTGCATAAAGTTGAATAATCATTAAGGCATCATAGCGTTCAAAGGAATCTCAAGATGCAATATTTATATATATGTTATAATATATATATTATACCAAGGGGAAAGCACCTTATGTCACACAAAGTATTTATGTGTATTATAACTACTCCAGGAGGTATTATTAGTCCCATCTTACAGAAGTGTAAACCAAGCTTAAGAGAGGTTAAATGACTCATCCAAATCAGTGGCAGAGGTGAAATTTAAATGCATTCTGCTACCCTGGAGGGTCCACATGCCTAGAACTGTGTTCTTATTGTCAATGTGTTTGTCCTTTTCATATGAATCCATTATTATCTTTTTAAAAGACAACTTATCAAATATGTTGTGTGTATACAAGGTACACCTTCTTTTCCTCCTTTCATTTAAGCAGCTAGTTTTTACAAAATTTCTTTCCTTGTGTATCTTCGGTGTTTCCCAAAGCCTTCTATAAGAAAGTTCTTCCTAAAAAGTCTAATTTTAATGCCTCCCATTGCAAAGCGTGCCTACTTTCCCTTATTTGGTCTTGAGGGAAAGCAGAACAGATGCTTCCTTTTTTTTTTTTTTAACATGGTTGAAGACTGCTGGCTCTGTGCATGTGTGTGTGCGTGTGTGCATTATTTCTAACCACAGAATGGAAGATGACTTTTCCATCAGTAATTTGGAAGAGACCTGCAGTGACAGATAATCTCCGGTTTTTCTGCTCATTCAGGGCTGCTCCAGTTGCATTGTTAAGCATCACACTCCGAGCAGAAGACTCAGCATGACATTTATCCCACCACAAAGTACCAACATCACTTGTCTTATGAATAAACCATTTTTGTTCCTCATGGCCTACAATTTATGGCCCAGACTAATCAAAGTAGAAAAATTTAGTGTAACACCCAAGCTTCGAGTAATGAAGTCTTAAAGAAACTTAAAGAAATCATTTGTGTCTGATGTCCAGGAAAATGTTTTCAAGGGCAGATAATTATTCCAAAATAGATAATGCATCCTTTAACTTTTTTTGTTAAGGTTAGAAATATTTAAAAAGACAAAACATGGCCTTTAAAAATTGTTTTTTAAATTGACATGTAAAATTGCATATGTTTACAGTGTACAATGTGCTGTTTTAATGTATGTATACATTGTAAAATGATTAAATCAACCCAATTAACATATCCACTACTTCACATACAATTTTTTTGTGTGGTGAGAATATTTAACATCTCCTAATTTTCAACTATATAATACATTGGTATTAACTATATTTATCAGATTATACATAATCTACAGAATTTATTCATCTGAAGATGACTAATGTTTAAAACTTGTTTAAATTATTTGCTTAATTACTTACTTCATTTGAGGCCCCTGGAGGGCTAGCTAATTAAATGTTTATGATGTCTTACAGCTCTACATCATTAGCAGTTTCTGGCCACTAAGTAACAACACCAGCTCCAACTGCTTTCAAAGTATTAACATCTCACAGAAGGTTTCATGGACCAAGAGCATGTTCACAACAAACACAAAAATTTAGGACAGTAGGATGTTTTCCAGGTGTCCAGGTGTTACTGGACAGGCTCCTGAGAGGTTTCTAAAGCAAAATAAGGAAACTTTTCTAACCCACCTCAATAGTACTTAAGTGTAGCCTTTGGAACATACAGAAACAGAAACATGTATGTTCTTTATAATCAACCAACCAGTGCAATAGGTGACTTTTTAACTTTGGGGAACCAAATGAACTACATAGCCATCAGTCACATTTTAAAAAATTTTTTCGCTGCCCTCACAATCAGAACTCTGACCACTGTGTCTGGAGTATCTGGACTGCTGCGTATACATCAGAAGTTATAGGCTTAGGAGTTGGCATTTTTTTTCCAGAAGTTGATGACCATGACCAACTGGGTTTGGGAACCATTAGTCAATGATGCTATAGATCGTGCAGTTCCTAAACAGAATTGCAACCTGGGTTGTGACTATTATCATACACTGACTTGACTAGAATAAGAAATACTTAGCAGATTGGTAAAGCACAGTTCCAGGTGTATCTATGGATGACGGGCATGTAGGCCGGCAAACTGAGGGAGGAGAGACCCACCCCAATTGTGGGTGGCACCAATTAATAGGCTTGCAGCACAGAGGGAATAGAAAACAAAAAGAAGTAGCAACTGTGCCCATTTTGCAGAGTGCCAGTCTTCTGGAGCTGGTGCGTCCTTTGCCACCATTGACTTTGTACCTCAGTCCCCATGCAGAAAATAGTTTAGTTATCAAGGCAGCTAGCCAGGGGTAGGGCCTGAGATAGAGCTGGATGACCAGCCATAGTGAAAAGAATTAAAAATATAATAGAGCAGAGATAGATTAACAGGAGAAAAGGAAAACAAATGCTTTGTTTTGTTTTGGTTTGGTTTGGTTTTACATGCTTGGGAGTTCACAAAAAAGTGAAACTTAAAGAAGTGCTTAGCCTTATATACGCTTCTTAACAAAGGATGGAGGATTTGGGCTTCAAAGACAACCTGTGATGTGGAAGTGGCCAAGGAAACTAGGTGTTATTTCAGTGGGGTTTGTCTGCACAGACTCATCTCAGTGCCAGCTCTTCACCTCCAGTAATAAAGGTCACATTCCTCACCCTAGCACAGGCGTTGACGCTGCCTTCACAAGGGAAATGTATGCCTGGTTTTTTGGCAGATATGAGAGGCCAGGGAGCTCTTGCTGTATCTGTTTTTTTTCATTTGCCTTCAGCTCAAAATAATCCTTACACTGAAGTGGCATGTTTGGGGGGTGGCACATCCTGCTCCCCTTCACTAGAAAGACTGACACTTGCCGATGGTGCAGTCCGTAGCCTGGACCTCACGAACACCTCATACTGACCTGCTGGGCCATCCAGACACTCAGATGTCAGGCAGGAAGGTGAAAATGGAAAAAGTTTGAAAAACTACAGTGACACAATTTTATTATAGACATCTAAGTTAGCTAGAAGTTAGTAGGTGGTGAGAGGGGGGTTGGGACCTCAGGGGAGTTAGCGCAGATGAAACACATCAAGTTTGCAGCTGAAGGTGAATTTGAAGAAGGCCAGGCCCCAAGATGAAGACACGATGCCCAGGCTGACAAAGCTCCCCACAGATAAGCAGCAACTTGAGATTATACTGCAATTGGTATCGCCTGGTCCAGGGAGTCCAGAAAGGCATCCAAAACATAGGCAGGTGACCAGAACACCCTGACTTGTACTCCCTTCCTTTCCAGGTATGCCTTTCTTCTTTCTAGGTCAGAAGTTACAGATAAGCTAAAACTAATGGTGCTCACCGTATACCCTTGCTAGGTGCCTCGCTTCTCTGTTGGATCAATGTTATCTAAGTGTCTAATAATCCTACTGGGTAACCATAGTTTGACCCATAGCTTCCGGTGGAGGATCACCTGGATGACTCTCCTTGAATAAAGAATGATTATCTCCATTTTGGCCAATCCTGGCCCTGACTCCATGTCCTGATATGCACAGAGCTGGCAAGGTCATTTCTTTATCCCTTCAGTTGTCTCTAAGCCATGTAAATAGGGCTGGCTGAGGTGCTGATGGGTGATCTTTGAATCTAGTCTGACAGTTGCTGCTTCCCCAGTGGCTCAACCGTGTTTTTTGCGGGGAGTCACAGAGCAGGGAAACAGCAAGTGTGCTGAGCTGGGCAGGGTGAAGAACCTCCACTCCACCCTGTCAACTGGGGTCAAACTCCAGGTGAAAAGCTATGACTTTCCAGGGCAGAAAAGCTGGCATATTAGAACTGAAGCACTGATCCCAAAACAGTAGATGCTACCTCAGCTGTGTGCAGATTACTCTTTCTGCCTATTGCAGAGGTGGTCTCAGGCCACTTATCTAGCTCAGCTCATAGCACTCTTGTGCTTCCTACCTTTCTCACAGTCACTCATCCTCAAGCCACTCCCTTCTTCACAAGTTAATAAAATCTGGGTTGAGCCCTGGGGTGAGGTCTTTGTTCTGGTGAACCACTATCTTGGCTGGACTTAGGACCCCCTTGGTGCCCTATAACTATAAATATGTCTTAGTGTCTTTATTCTTGCTGTGGGTTGCACTGAAAGTGGCAGATGGGAATTTATTCACTAGAATTCCAATAACTTTTCCATGGGATTACAAATATTAACTTCCCAGACTGAGACGAGGTCCAGGAAGGGCTTTCTATAGCTACCCATGTGGTGTATTTTGCTGCTGTGACTTGGTAAGGAGTCTCAGCAGACACCCACTTGTGCAGGACTCCTCCTAGAAATCCAGGAGCTCTTCTTATTATTTCCAATAAAACTCACTTAACCTCCTCCTTTGGTTCAAGACTTCATTCCTTGATGTGAGACCACAGGCTCAGTGAATATAGTAACAATTTCTCAGTAAACTCTTGGGGATATACATCACATGAGTAAAAATATGGTGCTCTTCTAACTGATAGGTCACTGGTAGCAGAAGAATCACTTTACTGAGTTGGATAACAGAACAGCAGGCCCTGGGCAGTTATCACATTTGCCTGACTTCACTTCCCTCACCCACAATGCCTTCTACCAGCCCTGTGGGCATCGGATAAAATAGCAAGAATCACAGGGTCACTTCTACATTTTCTCACAGCATTGTTGAACACACACTGCCACTTAGGGTTCCTGAAACATGAATTTAAGTTACCAGTTACACAGACCATGAATCTCCAGTGCTTTGAACTAGTAACATTTAAAAGTGACCAGCAAAGTGCTGCTTTATTTATGTCTGTGTTTCAAAATTTCATTGATGTATTGTGTCTTTTGTTTGGTAGGAAGCAAAAGAGAAGGGGAGATGAACTATTTATGGACAGCAAGCAGGCTTTTCCTGAGAAACCTATCATGATCAGAGAAACAGCAAGACAGACACCCAGATTCCTTTTCTGTCCAGCTTCTCCTGGGCAACACTCCCTAAGGAAGAGCTCAGGCCCCAAGCCAAGCCCAGCAACAAGCCAAGATAGCTCAGGGCTATTTATAGTGCTGGACTGTTGGGCAAACCTGCTATTTCTAGCTTTTTCTAATTCAAAACATCTTGTCAGCCCTGGGCCACAGCAGTGTATGTTTAAGTGCTTTTACACATCAATATTCTGGGTCTCCCAGGATCCATAGATTAAAACAATATTAGTCATCCTGGTTTACTCTACTGAGTAAAATAAATTAGTGGATAGCAGCCAAGCATTGTTCTCCTTTGTGTTATGGAAGAATCATTTAGCTTCTGTGGTCACTGATGTAGCCTTTTCTAGAAAAGTAAAATCCCACTGTACAGCACCAACTGTACTTGCTCTCAGCATGTTTTAAGATTTCTCTCACTAAATAAGGATGAGATTACAGTGTCTCCTTTTTTCCAATTTAGATGACCTTATGAAATATAGATACACCATCCACTGAGGCCCGCCATCACTGATATTGAACAGCTCTGATGAAATACTGCAGCCAGCTTAAATGACTTCCCAGAGACTCAAACAGACTACTAGTGAAACAGCCCCAACTGCCAAACCCAGGTTTTTGGTAAAAAGTATGCCTTACTGAGTAAGAAACCATGGCCTTGCAGGTATCCCTTTGGGTTGTTACCCAAACTGAAGAAGGAAATGGAGATGGAGAGCTAATGGATCAAGAAGGATACATCCTTAATTCCCCTTTCTCGATGCGCCTCTTCACAAAGATGAATTGGGTGGGGGAAAGTAAGTCATTTTAACATCAGTTTTGATGGGTAACTAGTCATCCAATCAGCACCCAAAAGATTTTTTAAGTTCTGGGGTTCCATCCTAGAGCCTTGAATATGCTAAGCACATGTTATAACACTGAGATACATCCCAAGGCCCAAAAGACATTTTTTTTTTTGAGAAGGTGACTCCTCACTATTGTAACCAATTCTCTCCTACCTCTGGGGCCTTATCCCTAAGACAATGAAGTAGGAAATGGCAGTGGAGAACTTCACGATTTTTTAACACTTCTTTGTCACAATATAAGGCATTGTCATAATGTTGGTCTATACTATGTGCTTACTATTCTCTGTTTTTCTTAACTTTATGTAAACTTGAAACCCAGAATCTGAGAGTAGAGATTGGCTCAGTCACGGAGTTCTTAGGTTTTCATAATGTCTCCCTCATATTTCCCCTTCAAATTGTAAAACTGATATGTATCAATATAGGCAATTTAGAAAACATGAAAAATATGATTGTACTAGTTAATTGTCAACTCGATTGGATTAAGAGATTCCTAGCGAGGTGACTGGATGGCAGGGTCATTATCTCTTCATTGGATTAATCCACTGATGGTCACAGTTGAATGTGCTGTGAGGAGGCAGAGCCCAGAGAGAGGTGCGCCACTGGGGCTGGCTTTGGAGGAGAGAGCTCTCCCAGGTGTGGTTCCCCTGTGCTCTGCATCCTGGGCACCATAACGTGAGCAGCTTTGCTCCATCACACCCTTCCACCATGATGCTTCTGCTTGGAGTCAGTCATCATGGACGGAATCCCCTGAAACAGTGAGCCCATTTCCTCCTTTAAGTTGTGAATGTCAGGCGCTTTAGTTATAACAACAAAATGCTACTTACACAGTGATGAAGAAAGCTGCCTATAATTTCACATTTTTGTATGTCCCTCTAGTCTTTTTTATCTGTATACACAGTTGTGTCTATACCTAATGTGTACAGGCTTCTTTTTTCTTGCCAATATTCCCTAAACAATACAACTATTTACATAATATTTACTTTGTATTCAGTATTATAAGTAATCTAGAGAATGACTTAAAGTATACAGGATTGCTTAGGGTATATGCAGACTACACCATCGTATACGAAGGACTTGAGCAAGTCCCCTTCCATGAGAACATCAAGAATTTGGCTCTCTGGTGTCCATTCTCTCCTTAGGAGAGTCTGCAGCCCACGAGGACCGGCTCCTGGCTCACTAGGTCTCAACCTTTTCAAAACTAAAACCTGGCCTAAGGTTGTCTGTTCCTGTTCTTTTTGTTAATGCTGTTATGTAGAATTGCATGGCATTGTCATTAAGCCAGTGAATGCAACGATCAGCTTTTTTTTCTGTCTGGGTGGGTCGCCTCTACAAATGTTGTAGCTCTGTCCAGTTTTTCAGGTTTTTCTTTATTTCAGAAAAAAAGAACTTTGCTGCATTGATCCCATCCTCTTCAGAGAGCTCCTCAGCTGCCCTTCTCTATTGCTCAGCCAGAAGTTGCTGAAGTTCCTCAGTAGACAGCTCGTCTGAGTCTTCCTCCACTAGTTCCTCCACATCACCGCTCTGTACCTGTGAACCTCTGCCGTAGTGACAGTGTCATCAACCACAGGGTGATGACAATTGAAGGCTCAGGTGCTACACAGCCTGTCTCTTATATAACTTTAGGCTATACTTTCTTCCAAGCAAATCTCAGTGTCCTTAGATTTGGCACAGAATTTCTCAATCAATCCTACACAGGACAGAATGCTGTAATGTTCCTCAATGAACTCTTTAAGGGTTAAATCTGTATCTGAGACCATCTGGGAGCACTTCAGGAACATTTCCTTGGTGTGTAGCTTCTTAAAGTTAGCTATGACCTGCTGGTCCATAAGCTGCAGTAGAGGAATTGTATTAGGTAGGAGGAACTCAACTGAGAGCCATGGGAATTCTTCAGTCAGTTCTTCTTCCAAATCTCATGGGTGAGCAGGAGCACTGCCCACGATGAGGAGAGCCTTGAGTGGTAAACCTTTGTCCTCTACGTATTTCTTAAAGTAGAACTGAAAGCCTCCCTCATCCAAGAAAACGTACTCTTATTACCCAGGCTTTTGTGTTAGATCTCCATCTGACCCTACCCTGTTCTTCATGACTTTCTGTTTTCTGAACACTGTAGGGGTCTCAGAATGATAAACCAAGAGAAGGTTATCTTGAGGTCACCACTTAGATTGGCACATAGCAGTAAGGTTTGCCTACCCTTCATCGGCCTGTGACCTGGCATTTTCTTCTCTTCCTGGGTGATGTATGTTCTCCTGGGCATTTGTTTCCAGAAAAGGCCAGTTTCATCACAGTTGAAAACTTGATGAGAGAAAAGCCATTTCTCTGTGTCATCTTTTTGAAGTGGTGTATGTCATTTTCAGCAGCCCTTGTATCAGTCCTGGCTGTTTCACCATGCCTAGTTATGCTACAAACCTGAGTTCCCATTTTAAAATTATGAAACCACCCTTGCTGGCATGAAATGTTTGACCATTAGCACTCATTGATAGAGTATCATTTACAAGATCTGCATTTATAGCCTTAGCTTTTTCACAAATTATATACAGAGATAGGCTATAACCTGCCTTTAGTTTATCCACACCGATAATAGCCTTTCTACCTTACTAACCTTACTAATTTGAGTAATACCTTTAGACACTAGTTTCCCTATACAAATCTTTTCTCTATAAGATTGTCAAGATGGTGGATTTTTATATGCTGTACACATTAGTGAGATGGGTCATGCAAACACCACTCTCACATTTCTCCACAATTTCCTTCTTCTTCTCAATTGTGATTGCTTTCTTTACTTTCCCTCCCTTTCTTAGCTTCTTTTCTAAGTTTTTTGGGGCCACTTTGATAGCATTAATCGTAGTGATTATATAAAGTTGACCGAAATCACATCCGCAAACACACACATCTGGCTCAGATGGATGCTTACGTACACTTGCCTTTCTGACATCACGAGTCTTTGTTTACAACCACACATGCAGCTGGCAGTTGAGTCATAAATCAAGACTTTGGCTACAAGTTAAACCTAAAATTCCAGTCGTAATCCACGTTGTTTTGCATGTGTGGCCAGTCATAGCTCGAGGGTTCACTGTAAATGTCTAGAAGCAAATGGACACCACTTTGAGCATCTCTTGTAATTGTAGATGCCAAAGGTAACTTACATTAATCTCATAATGTCTCAATAAACTTATTGTTAAAATATTTAAGCAAGTTTTTCTTTTCCTGAAGCATAATATATTTTTTGGCAGACTCTGGATAGATAGATAGATAGATAGATAAAGATTTTTTTAAACTGATAACATACTCCATATTTTACTTTATATATTATTTTTAAATTAGCAGATTATCATAAATATTTTTCTAAGTAAGTTTGATTCAACAGCTATATAATATTTTATCTCATGAATGTACCACCATTTACTTAATAAACCCACTATATCTGTATATTTGACTGTTTCATTATTATAAAAATTATAGAACATTATATAATTATTTGTTTTTGCCTGAATTTGTTAGCAAATAACTTTGCTAATTTCTTTAGAATGAATCATATACAGCATAACTTTAAAGTTTTTAGTCATAGCCTCAGTCAGACATAATGTAGCAGCTAATCTTCCCCTCAGTATGGATTGAAAGTGACTGTTTCTGCCACTATCCTCACACCACTGGAAAGTGTAATTTTTTAAACAATAATCCGGGCAAATTAACTAGCAAAAAGAAGAAATAAAAATAATGTCTTACAGCTTCCACTTGTGCCGTGTGACTCTCAAAGATGCTTTATTGTACATACTATATTTGCTTTGCTTTTTGTTTTTTGTTTTGTTTTTCAAGACAGGGTCTCACCACACAGTCCAGCCTGGCAATCCTCCCGAGTGCTGGGGTTACAGTCATGTGCCACCACACCCAGCTGGCCATTATTATACTGAGCTGTTTGTATCTTTCTGTTATATTTGAAGGAGTTCCTCTTTTCAAAAAAGATTAACATTTCTCTATCATTTATTTTGTTTTCCAATCTTTTTGTTCATGAAGTTACATGATACCAAACATCTCCAATGTTTATGTATTTAAATCTATTATCCTTGCCATTTGTTTTTCACATCTTCCTCCACCCTGAGATTATATAAATTTTTTCTAATTTTACTTTTTGTTATTATAGTTAGGGTTTCAAATGTCCCCCAGTGGCCCACATACTAAAGGTTTGGTCACCACTCTGCAACACTTTTGGGAGGTGGCAGAACCTTTGGGAGGTGAGAGCAAGTGGAAGAAAGTTAGGTAATTGACGCATGTCCTTAAAAGTGGTGTTGGCACCTGATCCCCTTCCTTGCTCATCAATTTGCTTTCCGCCCACCATGAGGTGAACAATTTTCTTTGCCATGCACTCCCACAGTAATGTTCTGCCTCACCACAGGTCCAATAGCAATAGAGCCAGCTAGCCATAGACTGAAACCTCCAAAACCATGAGCCAGAATAAACCTTCCCACCTAAAAACTGATTGTGTCAGGTATTTCATCGTAACAGTAGAAAACTGAAAACACAGTTATGTTTTCATATCTCTATGCTTAATTACTGTTCTGTGAAGAATTTATTTTAGAGTAAGTTAGGAGGTTGGGAGGCTCATTTGACTGTTTCCCAGGTAGTTAACCCATCACTGAAAAGTCTCATATGGGATTAGCCTTTTTTTCGTTTGAGTTTGTAATGGGAACTTTGTAACATACTAACTTTTAAATATATGTAACAGTCCCTTCATGAACATTTAAAGCACTTCTACTTTTTTCCTTTTTGTCTATTTATCCACCAATAAAAATAGTTAAAGTATGTTGACTTTCTAAACGGTGTTTTGACATCTGGTGGTGACAGATATTCTGTTACTATTTCAACATTTTTTGTTACTGTTCTCATTGTTTATTCTACCAGATAAGCTGAAGAATCATTTCTAAGTTAAAAAATAATATTTGGGTTTATATTATAACTGCATAATGAGTTTTTAAATTAGTTTTGGGAGAATTGCCATCTCCACATATATAGTGACACTTATCTCCAGAAGCACAGTCCCTCATTTGCCTAGCTGTTTTTAAAGTCTTTCAGTTTCCCTTGTATAAGTAAAGTTTTCCCCCTAATTATTTTATATTTTAGATGGCTATTATAAATGTTGAAGGATGTTATTAATTTGGAGAATGTAACTGAATTTCTAAAATAATAAGTCATAATGGTTAACTCACTTGTTTTTACTTCAGTAAGAATAAGAGTGGCTAATATTCTTCACAGATTTATGTTGTGTGAGATACTGTTCCCAGCAATTTAGGAACTACTCCATTGAACTGACCCATTCTTTGAGATAGACACTTTCATTTACCCCTGTTTTACAGGGAGAGAAACAGACACAGAGACGTAGAGTTACCTGCCCATGGTCACACTGCAAGTATATAACAGAGCCAAAATTGGAATCCAGAGTCTGGTGAGCAGGGTAGTGGTGACCTAATGGCTCTTTCGAGTCATGGATTGAGATAGGATACGAGGTGAAGGAGCTCCAAGTGGCCTTACAGTGTCCTAACGTCTCACGTTGCTAAGATGGGCCTATATTATAGCCACTGCTTCGTTTCCCAGTGTCAGGATAAGTTGGCAAAAGAACAGAAGCCAGGAAATAGGACTTACCTATCAGAGGCCAGAGCGAGGCATAATTACCACAAAGGGAAGCAAGATTACTCAAGAAGGAAGCTGGGACTGGCATTGTGTTCCCAGAACAAGACAGATGATCAACCAGTAAGTATATTGCTTGGTACATAGGCCCATGGGGTATTTAAAGTAGATGAGCAGAAAGTTGACATCAGCCACTCTGGTGGACAGGCACAAAGGCTGACCTGGTTTCCACTGAGCCAATGCACAATCCAAAAGTGATCCATTGAAGGCATGACTGGGTCCCCCATGGAGAAGTCTGCAAGGTCACAGCAAGCATCCACAGTGCTAATTCCATCAGCCCCTCCCAAAGTGGCAGAGTTATTTACCTGAGTAATTGTGCCCTGGAAAAAGGAGAATATCAAAAGGATTTTTCAGGGACTATTGGTTATAGGATCTGGGTTGACCCTGCCATTGAAGACCAAACACCATCACGGCATCAGCACAGAGTCCCACGACTGTCTTATGACAGAATCACTGTGTTTGCAGACCCACCCTATCGTCACTTCCTGCCTCTTGAGTATAGAATCTGGATGATGTGACTGGTAGAATCTCTTCCTGGTTGCCTGGCTTCTGGAATAAGAGCCCTATGCTAGTTATTAAGCTATTGTCTCTCAGCTTCAACCTATCCCCACCTCTACACACACACACTCACACACACACACACACACACACACACACCCCTATGCTCTGCTTTACAATGCTGGGGCTGGCAATTTGCAAACCACATTTCTGTTTTGCCAGATGCCTCTGCATTTGACTTGGCCAATAGGGGAAATTAGAGGGATAGGGTGATAGGAAGTGTTTTAGTTACTTTTCTCCCATTGCTGAGACAAAACACCCAACACCCAAAGTTAAAAGGGGAAAGGTTTACTTAGCTCACAGTTTGTAGAAGTTTCAGTCCATCACTGGCTGGCTCCAAGGCAAGGTGGCAACACAAAGGAGAAACAGTTCATGGCAGCCAAAAGGTAGCAAAGCAACAAACAAAGGGACATGATAAGCCTCTTTCTGTCCCTTATATTGTATCCAGGCTACCAGGATTAAGGTGGTGCCAAACCAATCAGTAGGCTGATTTAGTAATCACCTATCCTTAATCCCAAGTGATACAGGGGAAAGAAACTCCCAACTTGCTAGATGTCCAGTATGAGTTTGTGCTCTCTAAAATCAAAGAATGAATTTTAGGAACAATGGAGGTAAAGAGCATGATATATTTATTGGGAGAAAGAAAGCTTCTCTCTGAGAGAGTGAGAGCAAGAGAGAGAGAGAAAGAGAGAGAGAGAGAGGTCTGAGTGGATTCCCAAAGACTCAGTCTTTTTTAAGGATTTTATAGAGCTAAACCACAAGGTGAGGCCAAGGTGGGGGAAAATGGAAATTCCAAGGTGAGCATGAGGTGGGACCAAAGTATGGTCAACAATAAAAGTACAAGTATAATTGCTCAGGTAAAACTGATTAAATTGGGTTCAAATGGGGAAGCAAGTCACATAGCAAGCAAGCATGAATACAAAACAGGGCCTTTGCCTATAGGGGGTTGGGTTAGTGGCTCCTTCTGCCTTCCTCAAGGTGATCAACACCTATTTAGAATATTGATCCCTGATGTTTATCCTTAGGAAGTATGTGGGTGCATTTGTTTCATCTCTTGTCTTGAGGTCTGGCCCACAGCAAGAGGTGTCTGTCTCCCCCACAGTTGCAAGGTATCTATCTGGTCTTCTGCACTGGCTCCTTTAAGAGCCAGCCCTATTTGACTTCCAATAATATTTTTTACCTAATTTAGCTGCCTATACCACTAGCATTGCACAATGAATCAATCACACACTCTAGATTCAGCCACCTCTGAAAAAGCCCCACCTATGACTGCATGAGTCCTTGCGGGGACATCTAGACACAAACCACAACAGGAAGACTTGTGCTTCCCAGCTGCTTCTGGCTCCTATCAGCATCGCCTCAGCCTCGCTTCTCACCTTGGCATTGGCATTTGTTGCAGTCACAGCATAGCAGTTTCTCCAGCACCTGCACCAGAAACACCAGCACCAGCTACCGGGGCCTCCTCCTCTAGTCTCCCAGCCCCAGAGGGCTCCTCCACAGTCATCAGCATGAGCCAAAGAGGCGCCCCTTTCCAAGGTCTCATTTTGGCTCCTGCTCTGAGCTTCCACCCACCCATAATTCCAATTTCTTCTCTTGTTTCCTCAGCCCTAAATGTGGTAGCTGCTATCTGCAGACCTATGTCTGAGATACCTTGGTGTTCACTCTTTGTCTTTCCAGTTAAAGAACAGATTCTGTCTTAAATGCTCTCTGTTAAAATAACACATGGGATGTCTGTCTCCTGACTGATGGATGGCAGGAGAAGCCAGGAGAACTCTCACCACCACCACTCCTGCTGCCACCGACCAAGAAAAACAAAAATAGGAAGGATGGAAGGACGACAGGGGTTGGGACCATGTTAAATACTTAAAGGAGGCTGGGATAGTGGTACCTACCCTACCCCCATTAATTCAGTAGCCTCTCTCCTAAAAAAGAAAGCCAGCTGGACCCTGCGGTCGATGGTGGACTCCCATGAACTCAACCAAGTGTTAGTCCAGCCGCAGCTGCTCTTGCTCGGATAGCCGCTCACTGCAACAGATTCACATGGCCTCTGGCACTTAGGATGAGGCCATTGAATTAGAAAATGCATTCTTTTCAACCCCCACAAGAAAGGAAGATCAAAAGCAGTTTGTCTTCATTTTGAATAGACAGAAATAGACATTTTACTGCCTGCCCTCGTGGCCATGTTACAATACAATTCAATCGGCTCTGGGCCATCTGGATGTTTCATAGAAGGCCCTGTGGTTTCACTATATTGATAACATCTCTTAGTCATGCCTGGGGGCAGGAAGTGATAAGGACTCTGGATGCAATTTTCAGACACATTAGTGCGATTTTCATCCTGCCACTGAGGAAGTGGCACCGGGCTTGGTAAACCTCTTCCAATTTTGGAGGCTGAGTCATCCACCATACTTGCAAAT
>RJWM01037514.1:0-17390 GCA_004363535.1 Dasyprocta punctata | reverse complement strand
GGATATGCCAAGTTGGTCTGCTAAGAGGGCTAAGGACATGCTTATTAGATCCATTTAAAATCCACATAAAGAATTACTTTAAGTATGAAACTCCTGCAGCAAATTGACTTTCAATTCCAATATAAATGAATCTAGAATGAAATGAGTGTGACTTTTGTCTAATGAATTAAATGACAATTCAGTTCACAGAAATCTTCAAAATTTTAAGTAAATTATACCATTTTGAATGAAGACTGGAGACTACACAGTACAAGAAAAAGTCTTTTGTACACTCCAAAATAAATAACTAAATTTCAGGCTTAGAAAGCTACACAGATTTAATTCTAAATTACATTTTAGAACCACCTGCCCAAAGAATGGAAGCAAGAACTACAGAGCATATTTCCAGTAAGGAGAGTTAGGATTTATTTGAGAAACTGGCAATATATTCTCAGCAGATTTCAAAATTTCACTGGACTATTAGTAATCATTTGTCTCTTGCATTTCCCTTTTGAATACATGCATCTTAACTCATTGCTCTATGCCTATCTGTATGGGATATGTGAAGACTTGGGGGACAGACTGCATGTCTTTGTCCTTTTCAGTTCTCAGTTCAAGGTAGATGTTTTGGAAGGTGATTGTATGGGGGGACACTGTATTCATCAATATATCATTCAATTCATGACTATGTAGCTGATGTTATCAGGAGGTGAGGTCTTGTCCAAAAAGGCAGATCATTAAAGATCTAACTGAGAACTGTGTGGTCATGGAAATGAATGTAAGAAAGCACAAAGGAAAGGTATTGTATATACCTGAAAATGACAATATTAGTGTGTCATTGTAGTAGTGGATTTGTGACTGAGGAGAAGGTATATGTTATGCAATTAGAATTTTAAAAATTAAAAGTTACTGAATTAAAGTATATCTTGATATATTATATATAATAGCTTCTGGGAAGATGGCAGAGTAGTAGGATGCAGGGAAAACAGTCTTTCTGAGAGACACCTTCTAGACATGGGAACATATCATCTTGAGGAAGACAAAAAGGAGGGAAATGGGTTCGTTAGACCCTGGAAGAGCCTGAAGTCTAAAATGAAACCCACAGAGAGAGTGAAAAGAAAAAACTCAACAAAGAAGAAGGCGATAGCTGGCAGTGCCTTCACCTGGAGCCAGACTCACTGCTGGAGTTTACTGGAGAGCTGCTGGAGCCCGGCGGCACATGGTCATGGTGTTGGCAGCAGCTGGTGACCCCGGAGCCTCTGCAGAGCCATTTGTTGGTGGAGGAGAGTAGCTGGTACAGAAGACTGTGCTGGCTGGCGGTGAGTGCAGAGGGCTTGATCCTCCCTCGGGAGAGAGTGATTTGCCCAGAGCCATTTTGGAGTTGGGCCACATATGCCTGGAGCTAAAACTGTCATGTGCTTCCCCAAGTTGCTCCTAGCTGGGTGAAGACCTGTGGAGACTGCTTGGACTGCACTGAGCCCAAGGAGTCTGTTCTCAGGGAAGATCTGCTAAGGTTGTCTACTACTCCATCCACGAGCAATTGCTGGCTTACCTGGATACAGTGCCATGATTCAGGTTGCTGTCTTCATAGGCTGTCTACCAGTGAATCCAGAAAGAACCCTGAAGTAGACTATTTTTTTCTTTTCTTTTTTTTATCTTTTCTTTTTTCTTTTTATTGTTTGCTTAGTTTAGATTATTATTACCATTATTATTATTATTATTATTATTATTTTAATGTGAGTGTGGTTTCTGCCCTCCTTCTGGGTGTGGTCTTGTTCTGTTCTCCTTTTTGTCTCTTTGGGCTCTCTTTTCCCTCAGTCTTCTGCAACAGTTTCCCTAAGTTGGTGGGACCCATCTTTGTCCTCCAACCTACTGTCTCCTTTCCTACTTCTCTGCTTTCTCTTAAATTCATTTTGGGTCCTTACCCTTGGGGACGGAATTGACAGTTTGTGAACTTATATACTGTATATGATTGTTTTGCATAATGATGTATGGTTACAAATTCAGTTTATATGGTTGGGGATTCCAAATCAGGGGTTAGCTCAGTTTACTGTTTTGTTGACTGTGTTTGGTGCTGTGTGTGCTACTGCAGCCAGAATTAACTAGATTGATCTGGATAACTGTTGGCCCTGATGGTCCAGGACTGAGATTAACTGGTTGTCACAGAGAGAGTTTAGGCACGGTGCCAAGGAACTAGGGATTGGGCTAGGCGAGCAGTGGTTTCTCATCTCTGACAAATTGAGGAGGTGGGATTTTCCAATAGACTTAGAGCACAGGAACCAGCTACACCTGGAAGATATCTCCGGGAAGTGCTCATCACATGGAAGTCTTTAATACCACCATTAAAGCAACCCTCTGCAGGTAGGTATCACTCTAGGAATTAAACTAAAAAAGAAAAGAAATGAGAAGGTACTTGAAACACTACCTCAGACACCCAGTTTGCCAAAAACAACAACAAAAAAAAAAAACCCGGGGGCAATGACACTGGAAAATCCAAAAGCCCCCTACCAGGTTTCTCTGAACTGGTAACAAAGCAATTGAATGAGGCTTTGGAAAAAATGAAATCAGAAATAATTTCTCAAAGAACCACAGAGATTACCAAAACACACACCATACTTAGAGACACAGACAAAAAAAATTAAATGAGCTTAAGCAAATTATAGAAGTACAGCATAGGAAGCAAATGGATTCCACAGAGCAGATTCAAGCAGATATTCACGAGAATAGAAATTCCATTGAAAGTATTCAAAGCAGATTAGGCCAATGTGAAGACAGGGTCTCAGATATTGAAGACAGGCTTGCAGTTAGTGGCCAGGAGAAGAAACATTTCTGAAAACTAGCAAGGGAACCTGAGAAATCAATCCAGCAGCTGCTTGATGAGACAAAGAAAAATAACTTAAGATGAATTAGAGTCAGTGAACAAGCAGGAGATACCACAAATGACATTAAAAACATCCTTAGAGACATTGTATCAGAAAACTTTCCTGGTAGAGAAAAGTAATTTGACATACAAATAAGTGAGGCATATAGAACTCCAATTAGCAATGATAAAAAAAATCTACTTCCAGACATATGATAGTCAAGATTCTAGAAATTCAACACAAGAATAAAATTTTAAAAGCTGTTAGGGAAAAGAAACCAATCACCTATAAAGAAAAGCCCAAAAGAATCAAAGTGGACTTCTCAGTGCAAATTCTCAAGTCAAGGAGAGCTTGGAGTAAAGTACTCCAAGTTCTAAAAGAAAACAACTTTCAACCCAGATTGATGTATCCAGCAAAACTATCTTTCAAAATGGAGAAACAAAACACTTTCATGATAAGGAACATTTGAGGAAATTCACGACCACTAAACCAGCACTCCAAAACGTTCTGAAGGACATTTTAGAAAGGGATGATAAGTATTACAGCTCCATGAACCCCAACAGAAGGAATCCACCAGGAAAGGCAAATAATTAGAGGGAAGGGAAAAAGGAAACAAAAGAAAAAGTTGGGGGAAGACAATAATAGGAAAGCAATATGATAAGGATAAGTCAATATGTATCAGTTTTAACCATCAATGTTAATGGTCTCAGTTCACCAGTCAAAAGACATAGACTGGCAGAATGGATCAAGAAGCAAGATCCAACAATATGCTGTATACATTAAACACATTTAACAAAATATATCCATAGACTGAAAGTCAAGGATGGAAAACAATACTCCATGCAACAGGAGTTCAGAAAAAGCAGGGGTAGCTATTTTATTTGCAGATAAAGTTAATTTTAAGCCAAGACTGATTAAGAGAGAGAAAGAAGGTAATTATATCTTGGTAAAGGGAGCAATCTAAGAGAAAGAGACAACAATCATAAATATATATGCAATGAATACTAGTGCACCCAGTTATATAAAACAATTATCAATGACATGAAAAATCAAATAAGCCTTAATACAATTGTATTGGGAGACCTCAATACACTGTTGTCACAAAAAGATCAACTGGACAAAAAATCAACAATAAAATATTAGAATTGAATCAAACTTTTGAGCAAATGGACTTAGTAGATGTCTATGGAGTCTTCCATGCTACAACATCAGAATACACATTCTTTCCAGCTGCACTTGGAACATTCTCCAAAATAGACCATATACTGGTTCATACAACATGCTTAAGTGAATGTAAAGGAATTGAAATTATCCCATGTATATTATCAGACCACAGTGCAATGAAATTGGAAATCCATACCAAAGGAAACCACAAGAACTTAATTAACACATAGAAATTAAATAGCACCCTACTGAACAATCAATGGGTCACAGATTAAATTAAAGAAGAAATTAGTTTTTACAGTTGAATGACAATGACAGTACAACATACCGGAACTTGCGGGACATGACGAATGCAGTCTTAAGAGGGAAATTTATAGCAGTAAATACCCATATCAGGAACACAGAACAAGTTCATATAAACAACTTAATGTTGAACCTCAAACTTCTAGAAAAAGAAGAACAGACTAAACCAAAAGTTCATACAAGGGAGGAAATTATAAGGATCAGAGCAGAAATTAACACACTGGAGACTAAAAAAAAAAAAAAATACAAAGAATCAATCAATCAAACAGTTGGTTCTTTGACATATTAAATAAAATTGATAAACCCTTAGCCAACCTTATCAAAAAAAGGGAAAGAAAGGACTCAAATTCATGCAACTAGGAATGAAAAGGGTGAAATCAAAACAGATGCTGTCGAAAGCCAGAAAATTATCTGTACCTACCTTGAAAACTTGTATTCTAATAAGATGGAAAATATAGAAGAAATGGACAGAATCTTAGATACATATGAATTATTAAAGCTGAACCAAAGTGATATAAAAATCCTAAACAACCCAATATCAATAAATGAAATTAAAGATATAATTAAAAATTAATCAACAAAGAAGACCCCAGGTGATGATGAATTCTAAAGGAAATTTAGTGAAGATCTAACACCACTATTTCTCAAACTCTTTAATGAAATTGAAAGAGAAGCAATACTCCCAAATTCATTTTTGGAAGCAAGCATTACTCTAATCCAAAAACCAGAGAAGGACCCAACTAAGAAAGAGAATTATAGGCCAATCTCCCTAATGAACAGTGATGCGAAAATTCTTAATAAGATACTGGCAAATAGACTACAGCAAATCATCAAAAGGATCGTACACCATGATCAAGTGAGATTCATCCCAGGGATGCAGAGATGGTTCAACATATGTAAATCCATAAATGTAATACATCATATTAACAGAACCAAGGATAAAAGTCATATGATTATTTAAATAGATGCAGAAAAAAACTTTTGATGAAGTCCAGCACTCATTTAGGATAAAAACTCTACAGAAAATTGGAATAGATGGTCTTTATCTCAATCTGATAAAAGCTATCTATGACAAACTGATAGCTAACATCATGCTAAATGGACAAAAGCTGAAAGCTTTCACTCTAAAATCAGGAAGAAGACAAGGATGTCCACTCTTTCCACTCTTATTCAACATAGTTCTGGAAACTTTAGCTAGAGCAATCAGACAAGAGAAAGAAATAAAAGGAATAAAGATAGGAAAGGAAGAAGTTAAACTAGCATTATTTGCAGATGACATGATATTCTAGCTAGAAGAACCCAAAAATTCTGCCAAGAGACTTCTAGATTTAATAAGCAGATTTAGCAATGTTGCTGGTTACAAAGTCAATGCTCAAAAATCAATAGCATTTTTGTACACGAATAACAATCTCACTGAGAGAGAAATTAAGAAAACAATACCTTTTACAATAGCATCCAAAAAATTGAAATATTTAGGAATTAATCTAACGAAAGATGTAAAAGACCTCTATATTGAAAACTATACTACTCTGAAAAAGGAGATTGAAGAGGATATTAGAAGATGGAGAGATATTCCATGCTCTTGTGTAGGAAGAATCAATATAGTTAAAATTGCCATACTTCCAAAACTTTTATACAGATTCAATGCAATCCCAATCAAAATACCAATAATATATCTTACAGAATTAGAGAAAACAATCCTAAAATTCATCTGGAACAAGAAGAGACCTAGAATAGTAAAGGCAATTCTGGGCAACAAAGACGAGACAGGGGGCATCACAATTCATGACCTCAAATTATACTATAAAGCTACTGTGATAAAAGCAGTGTGGTACTGCAAAAAAACCAGACCTGAGTATCAGTGGAATAGATTAGAAGATCCAGAAACAACTCCAGACAGACTAAGCTATCTTATCTTTGACAAAGGTGCCAAACACATTCACTGGAAGAAAGATAGCCTTTTTCATAAATGGTGTTGGAAAAACTAACTTTCCACAGGACAAAGATTAAGATTAGACACATATCTTTCACCATGTACTAAGTTAAAATCTAAATGGATTTAAGATCTCAACATTAAAACAGAAACATTAAATCTGCTGGAAGATAAAGTAGGTAAAACTCTTGAAGTCATTGGTGTAGGCACACTTTATGAATAAAAACCATACTGCACAGGAATTATCACAAAGAATCAACAAATGGGATCTCATCCTACTGAAAAGTTTTTGCACAGCAAGAGAAACCACCAACAGTGTGAAGAGGCTACCCACAATGTAGGAGAAATTGTTTGCCAGCTGTTCCTAAGATAAAGGATTAATTTTGTAAACCTGTAAAGAACTTTAAAAAATCAGTCCTCCAAGATTTAAAGACCCAATCCAAAAATGGGAATCTCAGATGAACACACACTTCTCAGATGAAGAAGTACAAACAGCAAATAAATACGTGAAAAAATGTTCAACAGCACTGGCCCTTTGAAAGATGCAAATGAAAGTAACACTGAGATTCCACCTCACCCCAGAAAGAATGGCTAGTATTATGAAGTCAACCAGTAACAAATTCTGGAGGGGCTGTGGGCAAAAAGGAACCCTTCTCCACTGTTGGTGGGAATGCAGGCTGGTGCAACCACAGTGGAAGTCAGTGTGGAGATTCCTCAAAAAACTAGAACTGGTGGTCACATTTGACCCAGCTATTCCCCTCCTGGGTTTCTTCCCAGAAGAACTAAAAACTTCCCACCATAGTTATATATGTACACCTATATTCATAGCTTTCCAGTTCATAATAACTAGATCTTGGAAACAACCTAAATGGCCCTTGACTGAGGGATGGCTAAAAAAGATATGGTATTTCTACATAATGGAATACTACTCAGCTATAAAGAACAATAAACTAAACAGTTTCACTCTTAAATGGATGAGTACTGAAAATGGACTTCTCAGTGAACTGAATAAGTCACGCATATGTGACTATGGCATTGTTGCACTGGTGAGATGAACTGAAACAAAATCTATGTATTTAAAAAATTAGTTGGGACAGTTAAAGAAAAAGAATTTTGAGTGAAAAGTAGTTTTCTCAGGGTCATCTTCAGATTTTATTTTTAATACAAAATGGTTATTTGAAAACAATAGAGCAATCATAACAAAAAAGATAGTTATATAGCAGGTTTCTCTTGATTCACTGAGGCAAAAGTTTTGTGCTAATAATTTGTTGGATAATGTTTCATGTCTATATTGTTTATCCTAAATAATTTCTGGGAATATAGTAATATGCAATGTGAAAAAATGTATGTATATATATATATATATATATATATATATATATATAGAATAGGTTGAGAGTTTTTGAGTACTTGACAAGATGAAACCAAAGAGACTCATTTGTACCAAGAAAAGATTTACATTACAAAACTTTGATTTTTAAATCAAAGATATAATATTGCAAGACTTTTGGGAGTCTTGAGAAACTGAGTTTATTTTGCATGAAAAGCGATGTATTTGTAGCCAGTGGGCCAACTCTAACATCGCAAAATGGCAGTAATATACTTTAGCTGCTTCTTTCACTCAGAGGGAGAGTTTAATTTATTTTCTTCAGGAATCTGTCTTGTTTTGTCACTAATAACACATAAAGCACAATAGAAATACATCAAACATTTAGGTTTAAATAGTGCATGATTTATCTTATATGAAAAACTCCAAATACAGGTACGTTATAGAGAAAAATAAAAGGTAACAAATAGAGAGACAGATCTTTTGCAAGGGGAAAGTGACTAGGAAATGGAAAGAGGAGAGTGGAAATGGAGGGGAAAGTAATGAAAAAAATAATTGAATTGTGTTATGTACCTGTACCAGCTCCACATGGTAAAGGTAAATATGATGCACTGTAAACATGTACTAATAAAATTCAAAAAAAAAAAAAAAAACCAAATGAAGCACAATAGACTTGACGTAATCAGTTTCCTTTGGAATCAGGCAGCTTCCACTTACTATGACTTGGAAGACTAGTTCAAAGCAAAGCCCTTGCTATCTAAGACAGACAACTATACTGAAACTAGTATTTTGGAGAGGCTGTGCCTAGGCATTCCAGGAAATAGTCCAAGTTTAGCTCAGTCCAGGGCTCTCAAAGTCTCATGAGGGCCGGCATGAACTTTGATCCAAGTTCATCAACAGTTCAGTAGCACTAAGTGACCAGAGTTCATGTGAAATGGAGGCAAAGAATGGCACCTGAGAGCTGCCCCACTTTCTCATTAAAGAAAGCTAAAACCATGGCTTCAAATAATGTATCATTTTAGTACACAAAAATTGGAGGTTACTATGTTAAGCAAAATTAGATAGACATAAGAATGATTAAGTTCTTAGTCTTTTTTATTATATGAAAGTAGATAAAATAGAAACAATATTGGAAGTTATTTTCACTCCAGATTACCTTGATACTTTTTTCTCTTATTTAATGCATTCTTGAAATGCAAAATATTTTAAAAATAGAGTCCAAGGGCCGGGAGTTTGGCTCAGTGCCTTAAGCGCCTGCCCTGGTAGGCGCGAGGTTGTGAGTTCAATCCCCGGTGCCGCAAAAAAAAAAAAAAAAAAAAAAAAAAAAATAGAGTCCATTTTCAAAAATATGAAAAACATAAGGAAAAAACCATCTGTTGGTGCATATAGTTGAATGATACATCATAGTGTATCAGCTAACCTATTTTTATAAATATTAATAATTATGTATACAGCTATCAAGATATATTAAAGTAAGTAGTGATGGATATCATGCACCTTAGTTTTCTATTTTCAGATAAATTATATCTATCATTTTCAATTGCAGTTTGCTTTTCCTTTTCAGTGATTGCTTAGTCTATAATGTCAATTTAATAGGAGAACAAAAACATTATATAAGCTTATTGTTACAACCTAATTAACACTCAATGCAATATAACCTAAAACCACACAAATATGTTTATGATTTCTATTTTAATGTACTAATTAAAATGTAATTAATAAATCCCAGTTATTACAACAAATTATATATATATATAATGGAAGGTCACTACTTAGAAAAATGACCGTCATGTATAGATTCACTTCCATGCTTCCTTCTACACTGAAGGGATGGCGTCTTGGAAGTGCAACAAATAACATAAAATACTTCTGTGTTATTCATTGTTAGGCAATTCAGGACCTGAGATAGCACAGTGATAGATCCTATTCAACTGAGAACTAAATGACAAGCTTTAGAATCACTAATACATTTATCTTGCCAGAAGTTTGGGTACATTTTAAATTGCCTATTTATATATGTGACTAAAAACCATTGAACTCTGAGAGAATTGCATGGAGAAAGCAAAAGATACTAGAAAGAATATATAACTCTAGAAAAGTACTCTCCTCATGTTAACTATCTTATAACATCAGTGCAGTAAAAAGTAAGGAGGATACTCAAGTTAATATTTGCATAAAAACTAAGGAAAAAATTTGTATTTTTCTGTCTACTGCAGATTTATAGATTTTTATTTTGGATAGGGAGAACATTAACTAGAATATTATAAGGTCCTTTAATCAGATGGAATAAATCTCCTAATATGCTTAGGTGAAAAAAAGCACTTAAAATTGTAGAAGTTAAATTTGTGTTTCCTGGTAGGAATGTACATTAGCACAGCCACTATGGAAAATAGCATATGGTGTTTCCTCAAAAAGCTAAGGACTACTATTTAATCTTTAATCCCACTATGGAATGAATGAACACTCAGAGAAACTAAAATTAGGTTTTACAGGGATATATACATATTCGAGTTCATTGAAAGGTGCCAGCAGCATAAATGTCTGTCTGGCAACTGCAAGGTCCTGAGTTCATTTCCTGGTAAAAAAAAAAAAAAAAAAAAAGAGAGAGAGAGAGAGAGAAAAAATGTCATTGCAGTATTATTCGCAGTAACCAAAATTGTGAATTACCCTAAATTTCTATCAGTAAATGAATGAATAAATAAATGGTACACACAGAGAAGAATACTACTCATTCTTTGGGGAGATCTTGTTCTTTGTGATATTATATAAATGAACATGGAGAAGATTATATTAAGTGAAATAAGGTAGACATAGAAACCCTCTATGATCCCCTTACGTGTGGAGTGTAAATAAATCAATCTCATAGAAATTAGATTCTGAAATGGCTGTCGCAAGGGGCTGCAAAGGACAAAAATTTGGAAAAACTTTGTCAAACAATAAAATATTTCAGATATATAGAAGGATTAATTTCGAGAGATATTTTATAACATGCTAATTGCCATTAAAAACAATGCATTGTAAATATTACTATGTTTTCATAAATTGTATGAAAGATATGATATTAGATGTCAATAACAGAGGGAAATTTATATATGTATGAGGGGTAATATGGTCACTGTAATATCTATTCAGTTTTTCTGTAATCTAAAATTTTTAAACATGAAGTCTATTAATTAAAAAAAATGCAATAAAATCTTAAGAATTCCTGAAAGAATATGTTTCAAGATTCCCCACTATAAAAATGTGTGTGGTAATTCATATTTTAATAAGCTAAATTTCCCTACTTCACAATGGAGACATATTTCAAAATGATATGTTGTGTAGGATAAATATATAAATACGAAAATTAAAATGAATTCTTAAAATGTTTAATGTTCAGAGTTTGGCTATTTATATGAGTTTTAAAATTAAGTGAGGCAAATATCTGCATCTTTTTATGGGCATTATTTGGAAATATTTTGTATGCAATATTTATGCTTCCTGCTTTTCTTTATCTATAAGAAAAAGTCAATCTCTTTATATTTACCAAAACTGCATACTAAGGTAAGGCACAGAGAAGAAATACAGAATGTCACAAGGACAAGGCACTAAAGACAATATTTGTTTCACTTCATTCATTCAATTAGTGAAAAAAATAGAGCTCTCTAGGAAATAAATTCCTTTCCTAGTAAAAACAATTGTATTACTGAGTGTTACACATGCTTTTGTTTCAGGGGAGCAAACACAAAATAAAATAAGCAAGTAAAAATAAAATATAAACAAACAAAAATATTCCTGTTTATTAGTGTTCAGTATAGATAGCCCTTTACCATCTTCATCATGGTTTTGAAAGGTTTATATTTGTAATACCCTGGAAAAGTTAATGGAATTCTAGCAAGTTAATTCCAATCCACCACTTCCAGTGCAACCCATGGTGAGAATAAGAACCCTAAGACATATTCATAGTTATAGGAGGCCAAGGGGTCCTAAGTCTGGCCAGGATGATGGTTCATTGGAACAAAGGATTGAACCCAGGGCCTAATACAAATTCTACTAATTCATGAAGAATGTAGTGGCTTGAGAATGAGTGACTGTGGGAATGGTGGAAGATACGTGAGTACTGTGAGCTGGGCTATGTAAGAGGCCTGAAAACACCTCTGCAGCATGCAGGGAGAAGGATATGCAAAAAGACCTATCTACATAACACAATTGAGGTAGCGTTTAATGTTTAGGGGGCAGTGCTTCAGCTCTGATGTGCAAGTTATTCTATGCCAGGGAGTCATAGCCTCTTATATTGAGGATCAAACCCAGTTGACAGCCCTGGAGTGGTGGCTCTTCATTTCACCTGGCTCAATCATGTTTTGATGGGAGTTATGGGGCAGGGAAACAGCGACTGTCACCTAGCTTCAAAGATTATGCACCAGCACCTCAGTTGGCCCTATTTACATTGCTTAGAGTTAATCGAAGGGAAAAGGAAATGGCTTAGCCAGCTCTGTACATATCAGTACATGGAGACAGGGTCAAGTTCAGCTAAAGTGGAGGTCATTGCTTTTTGTTCAAGAAGAGCCATCCAGGTGTCCTCCACAGGTCAGTATTAGCTTCTCCCTGACTCTGAATTCTGAAAACGGAATATGCAGATTTTATATTAGTTTATTTCCTGTGTCTGAGAGAAAATAGTCAATATCCTGAAAATTAAGGAGAAGTAGAAGAAAATTAGGAGGAGAAGAAGGAAGAGGAGGAGGAGGAGGAGGAAGAGGAAGAATTGTTTGTTTAGGGTCATGATTTCAGTTCATTCATGGTCAACTGGCTGCAAGGCAGAAGTGGCTTGGTGGAGGAGCATGATAGTGGAATGCTGTTCAAATGAAGTCAACTGGAAGCAAAGAAGGGAGGTGCTAGAAACACACATACGTTTTTCTGGGTCACACCCAGTGACTCAACTCCAACCAAGCTCTGCTTTCTAACAGCACATTCAACTACTGAATTTATCAAAGTATCAGTCCACAGGTGAGAATAGTGACGCCATGATTCAATCAACTTCCAAACAGTTGAGACTTTTGCAGGCTATCTTAGATTTAACCCATAGCACGCCACTCCAGGACTCTAAAAGGTTTATGCTCATTTCATTCTGGAAAGTTCATTTAGTCCATCTTTAAGAACTCCCAGTGTCTTACTAACATTTCCACCATTGCTAAAACGTCCAAGTCCAAGTGTTCTCTGAGACTAAGACAAACTCTCAGCTGTGACCCCTTGTAAAAAATCAAAAAGAAAGTTACATACTTCCAACCTACAATGGCACAGTTTAAACATTTGCCTTCAAAAATGGGGAATAGATAGGTAGAAAGGAATGGATCCAAAGTAAACCAAAACCTACACCAGCAAACACTATGTCTTGTAACTTCATGTCCACCAGACAGGACATATTGTGGCAAGATGTGAGTTGTAAAAGGCTTGAGTGGTCCCTCCCCTAAGGGATCACAATTGCAGCTCATATGACTTCTCTCCTGGGTGTGCTCCTGTTATGGTTGATACATTGTGTCAACTTGAGTAGTTTAGAAGTTTAAGAGACTCAGCAGGGAGTTAGGATCCTTACTTTGTAAATGTCCTCAACCTATGCAAGAAGAGGTCAGAGAGATTTTGTAAGTGCAACATCTGCTCTGGGGGCTGAGGGATGGAGTGGCCTGCATACAACATAAGGGAGGAAAAGAGACTTACTCTTGCCCCCTTTTGCTCTGGCTGCTTTTGTGGATGCTGCCTTGAAGTGTCGCCCCAGTGCCATACCACCCTGCCTTAGGGCCAGCTGAGTATGGACTGAAACCTCCAAAAGTTATAAGCTAAGTAAACCTTTTCACCCTTCATTTTTGGTGTCAGGCATTTTGTCCTAGCAACAAAATAAAGGTAAGCAAGAGAGAATTTGGTACTAGAGAAGTGTTGTTGTTGTTGTGACTATATCTGACCATGTGGTTCAAGAACCTTTGGAAATATCTTATGGGAAGAATTTGTTAAGGTTTGGAGATGTTGCCTGAAAGAGTAGCCCTGGAACAGTTTAGGCTGTCCTGTATGGGAGATTCTGGCCAGAGCTCACAAGACCAGAAAACCAGTAAAAACCAGACTTGGGAGGGTTCTGCTGGCATGAACTGCATTGGTTGTTGGACTCCAGATAATGTATGCTATGGTTTGCCAAATAATTTGTTTGTATTTTGCTCATGTCCAGAGACTTTGTCTGAGACTAAGATTAAGGGTTACGGACTAATTAATCTGGCAGAAGAAATTTCAACGCACTTGAATGTTGAGGACATTGTTGGTGGTTTTAGCCAGATTTATGTTGCAAATCAAGAGCAAGGAGCCCAGCAGGATGATTTAAAATATTGTGATTTTGGCCAAAAGGAAAGTTTCAATAAAACTGTGTACTGCAAATACAGAGCTGAGGAAATCTCAATTGTTGAGAAGGAACAGGAGAATAGAAAAGAGGGCCTGGAGGCATCACAAAAAGCAGCAAGTCTCATGTTTTTGCAGCTTCAAAACTGCAAAAGTAAAAGACTTTGCTTTGTGGCAAAAGCCTCAGAGCACACCTTCCAGAATGGCAGCAGCATAGATATTTTGTTCCTCACAGTCAGGTTCAGAGTGCTCAGCACTCCAGGCACTCGATCCCTAAAGCCAAGAAAGAGGAAAGCCTGGCTACAGTTCCAACTGGAAGCAGACCTCAGAATCATCCATGCGGTGCTGGTTTTAGATGCATAGAGAATGCAAGAATTCTGAGGTTAAAAAGGCTTCCACCTCAGTTTCAGAAGGCCTGGAAGACCAGGCAGTGGGCCCCTGAGAGGGCAATGTGTGAAGGTGTGAGGGTGAATCCAAAGGTGCAAAGGAGACCCCAAAGTTTGGAAAAGTCAGGAACATGGATCATCTAAGGGAAGTTGCAACAAGAGAGCAAAGCAGGCCTAAGATAGAAGCCATGGGAGCTGCAAACACCAGAAGGGTCATAGGGGTGGAACCACACAAGCCCTTTGGAGCTCACGATTTGCCACAGATTGCTTCAGATGCTGGATGTGCAACTACAGGACTTCATGCTTTCCCTGCTGGATTTTTGACTTGCTTTGCTCCCATTCTTTTGTATCCCCATTGTACCCTTTGGAATGGTAACATTTAACTTGTGCCATTGCATGTTGCAAGTGTTTAACTTTGTTTTCATTTGTACAGAGGTTTGTAGCTAAGAGTTTGCCTTAGATCTGAGAGGAGATTTGGGACTTGAACCTTTCAGCAGTGCTGAAACTGTTACTACTTTGGCAACTCTTACAGATGGACTAAATGCTTTTTGCATGAAGAGATGTGCACCAGTCTTTGGGGTGACAAGGATAAAATGTTAGGTGTCTAATGTAATACAATGTTGATAGACTTAATGCTTGTTCTTAAGGATTGTTAAGTTCTGTTATAATGTTCAAGTTGTGAATGTTAAGAGTAAGAATGTAGTGTATCTGGAAACAGGTTTAAAGAAATGTTTCTGGTTGCCAAGTTGACAAGGGTGGTTTGTTATGGTTGATACATTGTGTTAACTTGAGAAGTTCAGAAGTTTAACTAAGAGACTCAGCAGGGAGCCAGGATCCTTACTTTGTAAATATCTTCATCCTGTCCAAGAGGAGGGTACAGAGATTTTGAGAGTGCTACATCTGCACTGAGGTGCATCGGTTGGGGTGGCCTGCATATCATATAAGGCAGAAAAAGAGGCTTGTTCTCCCCCTTTGGCTCTGGCTGCTGCTTTTAAGTGTTGCCCCGGTGCCATGCCACCTTGCCTTGGAGCCAGCTGATTGTGGACTGGAACCTCCAAAAATTGTAAGCTACATAATCCTTTCCTTCCTTCATTTTGAGTGTTGAGTATTTTGTCCCAGCAATGATAAAAATGTAACAAGGCAACACCACTCATTAATTGCAACTTTTCTTAACAGAAGTTCTAAGTTTCCAGTATCTCCAATTTTCCAGAGCCTCCACTGGTCTTTTGGTTTTAGTCTAGCATCTTCATACAGGCCCCTTTCAGCCTTTCAGACCTTCGTTGGTAGTAACCACTGTGACACACAACTCTTGCTGTCCACATGTCTCTAAAACCAAAATCACATGGCTGAATCCAAGATCTTTCCAAAGCATTAGAGCATCCAGCACCATAGCTGTATGGTCTCTAAGGACATAGATGGCTGAGCATTGTAAAATGAATCTTGGGGTTCTAATTTCTTAGGTGGCCTTTCTCAAACAGAGGTCCCTTCTCAAATTAAAGCTTTCCACTTTTATACATTGGAGCCTGAGTGAGTGGAATCTTGATTATTGCCGAGATACCTTCACATCATCTTTCTTATATTCCTGATACAAAGGACTTGACTTCATTTTAATGCTAATCTTTCCAATAATCAAACTTTTTATGGCTTCAACTTTTTAGGTACTTCCTTTCAGATAGCATTGCAAACATTTTGGATCGTATAGTTTTTTTTTTTTTTTCCCTGATTCACACTGTTTATCTGGCTAAAAGCAGTGGGTAATACCCATACCACAGTTTAGGATTTGGGCTATCTTGAAATTTTCTCTGCTCAATTGCATTGTATTTAGTCCACTGCCCTTAATGTGACTCTCCTGCAACTTTTCAGGACATGCACAAAATAAGACAAATTTTCGCCAAGGTAGAACACATATGGACACTAGTCATTGTAGTCTTTGCTCCCAGTTGAAGCCTCCTCAGCCTCTCCAGTAGTGTTCACTGTCCTATCAGCATTCTGATCTCCTGAACGCCAAAGAGTATCGCCATCAAGCTCTGTTTACAGAATTTTAGGACTTCTTTATCACACTTCAAACTTTTCCAAACTCCTCCTGCAAGCAAGCCCCAAAGGCTTCTATACCACTAATCAGGCCATCACAGGAAAAGCCCCACTGCCCCGGTAACACAATCAAATCAGACAATTTTTGATTTCTGGGGCAAAATATCCAACACCTAGGCCTTGCGGGATAGATTTGTTCTGCTCATAGTTTAAGTCTGCGTGGTCAGTTGACTCCAAGGCATGGCAGAGAAAAGCTGTTCAGCTATTGGCAGTCAGGAAACAAACAGAAGTGGGGAGGTGGTGAAAAGTTTAAACTCTTTCTGGTCACTTCCCAACTCATGAATCACCTCCAATGAGGTCTGTCCTCCTAATAATATATTTAACTACTAAAATAATCAATAAATGTACGCAAGGATGATTAAATCACCCCATTTGCCCAATTACACAGGCTTTTAGGAGACATTTTAAATCTAAACTATAAAAGGTTTTTTTTTTTGGTATTTTGTTTCAATGTTCTAGCATTATTAATCTTTTCCTCATTATTGATAATTCAGATATAAACTAAGTGCATGCTAGACACAAGCATTGAATGGAAAAATTACCTCTAAATGAAAAGAGATACAATCTATGAAGAAATGTATGTATTTAAATATATTATTACAAATAATATGCATATTTAGTATGCTGCAAATATAGTTGATTTCAGCAGCCATCTGACTGATTTCTTTCATGTTGGCCCTGTGCATCTTGCAAGTGATGAAAAAAGAAGGAAAAAGTTTGACCCATTATGAGTGAAATAGTTACAACAGCAAAGCACGCCAAAGCAATCATGAAAGCACTCATAGCAGACAGCACTAGAGAAAAGGAAACATCCAGATGTGTGCAAAGACCATGGAGTTGAAATTCAACCAAAGAGGAATCTTCAGTCTTAGAATTTGGATATTGGATAATGGAAAAGGGGTGTCTCAGGCCATGCAAAAAGTCATAATGAGCAAAGGTACTCAGGTGGTAGGATGTGATCAGAAAATCCTAAAGCAGATTTACAATCTTTG
>RJWM01037513.1:0-15454 GCA_004363535.1 Dasyprocta punctata | reverse complement strand
TCAAGTTCTAATCTCAGAATATTACTATGGCTCAGTTTCCACTCTGGGAAAATGGGCTGCTGAGCATTTATGATGTTGAAAGACCACATGGTCACCTGGTACCTGGAAAATACCACGTCACCCAGAGTGGTGTTGCATGCATGTAACCCTAGCCCTTGAGAGGCTGTGGCAGGAGTTTTGCTACAAGTTCATGTCTAGACTGGGCTATGCAGTGAGTTTGAGGCCAACCTGAACTATATAGCAAGATCTATCTCAAAACAAGCAACTTCCCCAAAAAGGAAAAGAAAAATATCAGATCGAAACCACTCACGATGACTCTCCCCACAATAACTGAAACCTACAGTGCTGCTGGGCTCATGTGCCTGTAACCTGGCTCACAGTAAGCAGCATTTCTGAAATCTATAGAACAGAGGACGCTGCAGGGATAGGGTCAGGTCCACTCCTAAGCCCTTTCCTGAGGGCGTATTACAAGTGCAATTTGCATTTTCTCTTATTTCTCCTAGGATGCAGGAGTTGCTATTAAAAAAAAAAAGAAAAAAACCTGACTCTTCCTACAAATGCCTGATAGATAAATAAAAGTAGAGCAAAGCTTTCCTCTCATTTTGTTCATACAAATGGAGCCATTAACAGATGCTGAACACAACATGTTATTGAACTGAAATGGTTCTGTTAAAAATGGACAACATAGGGAGCCGGGCGTGGTGGCACACGCCTTTAATCCCAGCACTCGGGAGGCTGAGGTAGGCGGAGTGTTGGGAGTTCGAGGCCCACTTGGGCTACAACGCGAGCGCAAGGCCGGCCTGAGCTACATAGTGCTACATGATTGAACTCATAACCTCGCGCCTGCCAGGGCAGGCGCTTAAGGCACTGAGCCAAACTCCCGGCCCTGGTTTTTGAGGCGGGGTCGCACTATGTAGCTCAGGCCGGCCTTGCGCTCGCGTTGTAGCTCAAGTGGGCCTCGAACTCCCAACACTCCGCCTACCTCAGCCTCCCGAGTGCTGGGATTAAAGGCATGCGCCACCACGCCCGGCTCCCTATGTTGTCCATTTTTAACAGAACCATTTCAGTTCAATAACATGTTGTGTTCAGCATCTGTTAATGGCTCCATTTGTATGAAGGCTGGCTAGCAAAGAGCACATCTGTTAACCCAAGGCAATCATGGCTGGGCTGTTTAAGCTCTGTCTGCAAACAGGTGGCTGAATTCAGAGACTTTAATGGCTGGAAGGTGATTTGGGGATTTCCAACATTCAGTCCTTGGTATTGGGTGATGTGGCTGTTTGAAAGTCACCAATGTCACCAACTGTTGAGAAGCTGAAGGACAGCATGTGGCACGTGGACAGTCAGGTTTTGTCCCAAAGTCAATTTGTCTGCCTCCTTAATCAGGAGGGCAGTTGCTGCAAGTGCCTACAAACAGGGAGGCCATCCTTTGGACACTGAGTCTAATGCCTTAGACTGGTAGGTGACTGGTCTTTCCCAGGGCCCCACTGCTTGAGTCAGGACTCCTGAGGCAACAAGTTGTATCTTATCAACAAACAGATTGAAGGGGCTAGTCAAACCTGGTATTTCTAAAGCTGGAGCTGAGGCCAGAACTCTTTCAATTTGTTTGAATGCCCCATTTTCTTTCGAAGTCAAATTTATTACATCATTTTTGGTTATTGGCTTTTTCAAATTGTCATTAAGCAGCCTGGCTTTTCTAGTATATCCAAGCATTCAAACTTGGCAGAATCCAACTGCTTCAAAAGAAAAAATCTCTGAGTTACTTTCTGAAGTCAGGTCATGGGATGAAGAAAGTGATTTCCTTTCTTTCTGGACCTAGGGGTTGGAGCCCTTTTTCTAAATCAAACCCTGGATTTCTGACTTTATGCTTACAGATTTGAGCCTTTTTCCAGGAGATTTCATACCCAGTGTCGCATAAGTGGCAGAAGAGGGCCTGTGTTTCCCTCCAACAGTCCTCTTCAGTCGGGCTTCCAGTTAGGACATCATCAAGTCCTGCAGAAGAGTACAGTGGAGTCTGCTATGGAGGAACTCGGCTAGATCAGCCACCTTGCCCTCCCTGAGCAATGTGGGAGCGTTCTTGAACCTTTGTGAGAGGTACATCTGTGTGAATTGCCCCTCTGGTCCTATGTCAGGGTCCATCTAATTTTCTCAGTGGGACCTACAAATGATACAGAGGAAAGAAACTCCCATCCAACTAGATGTCTGACACACCAATTTCATGTTCTCTAAACTCAAGGAATGAATTCTAGGAACAATGGAGTTTAATTATTAAAAAGAATAAAAGCTTCTGTCTAAGAGAGACCAAAGGGAGCCCAGAAAATGGGTTGCCCACTGATCTGGCTTCTCAAGGGTGTTTCACTGTGAAAAACCACGAGGTGAGACAGGTTCAACATGGGACAGAACTATAGTCAACTATTAAGAGTGGGAAACTAACTAGCACATCTTCCATATTGCATTTGGCCCTGAATGTCACACACAGTAATGGGCATTTTGGTGAGACTGTGGCATCCTGATGTGTGCGATCCATGAGCATCATTCAGAGAGGTGGTGCCAGAAGATTCCAGCCAAGCTGAGAGTGGTGGTACACACCTATAATGGTGGCACTTGGGAAGCTGAGGTAGGAGAATCACTGTGAGTTCAAGACCACCAGCTTAGGCTACATGGTGAGTTCAAGGACAGCTGAGACTAGAGAATGAGACCTTGGCTCAGAAAAAGGAAGATTGCCACCCTGAGCTCTAGGTCCTTGATGTGATCCTCCTCTGACTTTTCTCTACCTTCTCACGTGCTTGACTCTGTGTCCTGTACATCATTCCTGACATTGAGGTGACTCACCTGCACTTTACTTTTCTCTTGACTCAGCCTCAGCCTCTCAGAGCCTTATACTCTTAGCCAAGTGAGGTGGGGCCCAGGCACCTTGGGTTCATGTGGTCTGCTTGTCAGTGAGGTCAACTTTGCAGGCACAACTCTTAATTTCCATGAGGGCAATGGGGGTGCCATGGTGACTGGGTGATCTTTTCACTGCTAAGTCCTGGGACACATGGTTTGTCTACATGGCAAAACATGTCACTTTTCACCCAGTGTACCAAAGTCAGATCAGTAGTTTCCTCACAGAAAAAGAGGGACTTGGGAAGAAAAAAGAAATTTCCCACTCTTCTTTCCACAGTGCCTCTGCCTCTCGCCATCTCCTGCCTCTATCTTGGCACCACATTTACCCTGCCAAGCCTCTCATTCCTACACCACACTTTACACCATGTTTCTTCTTTTCATGTGATCATTTTCTGCACATATCGGCCTATTCATACCTTCTCAGTCTCTAGTATCTCTCAGACCCAGTCAGCCCAGGGCTCTGCAAATTCCATCCTGAAAAATTCAGAGGGGAGGATTCAAGTGACCTTTGCCATTTTCCCTCTCGCTGCTCTGATGTTTCACTGTAGCAGGTCAGCCCCAGAGTGAAGGAGGCTGTGGGCATGTCCAAGTCTGAGCCCTCTCATCTCTGCCCAGCACCCCAGAGGCCCCCCTTCCAGAGCCTTCCCATTCCCACTGCAGAAATGTTGCAGTATCTTTTCATGAATCTTTGCATCTAGGTTTATTAGGAAGACTGGCCTGTAGTTCTCTTTCTTAGTTGAGTGCTTCTCTGGTTTTGGTATGAGGGTAATGTTTTCTTCCAGAAAGAATATGGGAGTGTTGCCTTCCTTGAGATTTCATTAAAGAGTGAGAATTAGTGGTGTTGTGTTTTCTCTAAAGTTCTTGAAGATTTTAGCAGTGAATCCATCAGGGCCTGGGCTTTTGTTTCTTCGTAGGTTTTTATTTACATCTTCAATTTCATTGATTGATATTGCTTAATTTAGGGTTTTTATATCTTCTTGATTGAACTTTGGCAATTCCTATGCATCTAGGAGTCTGCCCATTTCTTCTGCATTTTCCATCTTATTAGAATACAAGTTTTCCAAGTAGGTATAGATGATATTGTGGATTTCTGCAGGATCCATTGTGATTTCACCCTTTGCATTCCTAATTGTGTGACTTGTGGTCTTTTCTTTCCTTTTTTGATAAGGTTGCCTAATAGTTTGTTGGCTTTATTTAATCTTTCAAAGAACCAACTCTACACTTTATTAATTCTTTGTATTGTGTTTTTAGTGCTCACTGTATTACTTTCTGCTCTGCTTCTTGTAATTTCCTCCCCTGTATGAACTTGGGACTTGGCCTGCTCTTCTTCTCCTCAAAGCTTGATGTTCAATATTAAGTTGTTTATTTGCAGTTGATAGCTTCCCTGATATGGGTAGTCACTGCTATGAATTGCCTTTGGAGGACTGCTTTCACTTGTCCCATAAGTTCTGACATGTTCTATTGACATTGTTGTGTAATTTCTCTGTAATTTTGTCTGTGACTAGCTGAGTATTCAGGAGGTTGTTATTTAATTTCCATGTGTTTATGAAATTCATGTGGTATCTTTTGCCATTAATTTCCAATTTCATTGCACTATGGTCTGATAATATGCATGGGATAGTTTCAATTACTTTGTGTTTACTTAAGTATGTTTCATGAGCTTGTATGTGGTCTATTTTGGAGAAAATCTCATGTGCATCTGAGAAGAACGTGTGTTCTGATGCTGTGGGGTGGAACACTCTATAAACATCTACTAAGTTCATTGTTCAAAAGTTTGGTTCAGTTGTAATACTACATTGTTGATGTGTTGTCTAGTTGATCTGTCTGTTTTTGACAGTGGAGTATTGAGGTCCCTGAATACAATTGCATGAATGCTTATTTGACTTTACATGTCTGTTAATGTTTGTTTTTACATAGCTGGGTGCACTGGTATTTGTTGCATATGTATTTATGACTATTATCTCTTCCTCTTGGATTATTCCCTTTTTAAGGTGCATTAACCTTCTTTGCCTTTCTTAATCAGTTTTGGCTTGAAATCTACTTCATCTGCAAGTAAAATAGCTATCCCTACTTTTTTTCTGGGTTCCTGTCACAGGCAGTATTGTTTTCCATCCTTTGACTTTCAGTCTATGAACTTCATTTTTGAATTACATGTGTTTCTTGTATGCAGCATATTGTTGAATCATTCTTCTTGATCCATTATACCAGTGTGTTTCTACTGAATGGTGAATTTAGACCATTAACATTGATAGTTATAACTGAGATGTGTGATGCGAGTTACTATTGTCATGTAATCTTCCTTTGTTGGCTTTTTTTTTTTTAACCCTCTCTGTATAATTGTTTGCATTGCTTGGTAGATTCATTCTTTTTGGGGTTCATGGACTTGTAGTTCTTGATATGTCTTTCTAGAATGTGTTTCAGAACATTTTGGGGTAGTAATTTGGTGTGTATGAATTTCTTCTTGTGTTCCTTGAGATGGACTTATTTAACATTTTTTTTCTATTATTGAGTTTTTGGGTACAAATTTTTTGCCTGGTACATATTTTATTTTATTTTATTTTTTTCCAAATCCATTTTATTTCAAGGATAAAAAGAAAGAAAAGAAAAAAGAAGTAGAAGAAAAAACTACAACAAAATTTCAAAACACATCCATCAGAGACTGGGTACAATTTAGATATACATACTGATCACATTTATCATGGGATATTTGCCCCTATACAAGTCATAACTTGGTACCTCTTCTTTTCCCAGTATCCCGCCCTTGCCTTTAATCCTTCTTTCTCTTCTTATTTACAAAGCTGTTTTTCCACTTGATCTTTATTTTCTCATTTTTTGCATTTTTCTTTCTTCTTTTCCCCTCCCCCATTTGTAGTCTCCTTCATTTTGAAAAATTTCTCCCTATTTCACAAAATCTGTTACACAATTTGGTTTTTGTTTACACTTTCAGTTTCTCTCACCACAGAGACAATGTAATATTTACACATCTGTGCCAAATTTATTTCACTAAAGAGTATGGTCTCAAGGTCCACTCATCTAGATATAAATGTCTCAAGTTTGTCCTTCTTTATGGAAGAATAGCACTGCTTTGTATTTTAAAAAACACATTTTTTAATCCATTCATTGGTTGATGTGGGCTGTTTCCAAGATTTAGCTGTTACATACTGTGCCACTATAGACATGGGTATGTATGTACCACTGTGGTATGATGCTTTTAGTTCTTTAGGGAGGACACCAAGAAGAGTACTGGCTGGGTTGAATGGAACCTCTAGTTCAAGTTATTTTTTTTTTAATTTTATTTTAGAGAGAATAAAACCAAGCAAAATAAAACAGAACAAAGTCAATCAAAACAACACAGTGTAGATGACACAGGATTTCAAAACAAGGTAATAGGAAATCAACAAGGGTTACCATAAGGCCTCTTGTTGTCTTCAAAATAGCTGCCCATACCTTCAGACACAGTAAAATTAAAAGAGTAACAGAATAGAACCAATAAAAACAAAACAATGAATGCAATACAGGACTTCAAAACAAGACAACGGTAAATCCAAAATGGCTACCATAATATATCTTGTTATCTTCAAAATAACTGCCCATGCCATCAGATACAACAAAATCAAAAAGACAAAACAGAATAAAACCCAACCAAACAAAACAATGAGAATCATAAAAGATTTCAAAATAAGATAATAGGGAATTAATAATGGCCACCACCCTCAGAAGGAGATGCCCCATCTATGGTACATTGTGTATTGTTATCCTCTGGATAGATGATCAGATTACCGGCTTTAGCCCTGTAAAGTCAGTGAAACACTAAACACCACAAGCATTAAGTTGCATTTTACCTCATTAGCTATCATCACAGCCTGTGTTTCTCTGGATCAGCCAGCTGCTTACGGGGGACATGGGAGAATGCTGGCTCTTCTTGTCTTTCTGCCCGTGCGCTGGATGGGGTTGGCATCTTGCCCTCCCCCAGTCAGCCCACACATGGTGCTGATTCGCAGGAGGTCTTAGCTTCTTGTTGACTTCTTACTCTCCTCCCCCACAGTCTGCGAATGGTGCAGACTACAGGAGCCGGCTGGTGTCTGGCTCTCACCCGCTCAGCCTGCTCATGACCTCTAGTCCAAGTTTTTGAGAAACTGCCACACTGATTTACACAGTGGTTGTACAGTCTATACTCCCACCAGTCCTGCCAGCATTTGCCACTGGTTGATTTCTTGAGAGTAGTCATTGTTTCAGGAGTGAGATGAAATCCCAGTGTTGCTTTGATTTTCACCTCTTGAATGACCAATGATGTTGAACATTTTTTCATGCATTTATTTGTGACTTGCACTTCTTCATTCGACAACTGTATATTCATCCCAGATGCCCATTTATGGATTGGGTCTTCAAATCTCCAGGGGAGGGTCCAATTCTTTTTTTAGTTCTTTGTATATTCTAGATAATAGTCCTTTGTTTGAGAAACAGCTGGAAAATTTTTCCCACAGTTGTCTCTTCACTCATTGGTAGTTTTCTAGTTTTTTTGTTTGTTTGTTTGTTCTTTTTTTTTTTTTTTGCTGTGCAATATCTTCTTAATAAGATGAGAAACCATTTGTTCATTGTTGGTGATACTTCTTGTGTAACCCAGATTCTGTTCATGAAGTGTTTGTCTACATCAATGGCTTTAAGAGTTCTACCTATTCTATCTCGTGTACATTTAGTGTTACTGTTTTCATATTTAGAAGTTTGATCCATTTTGATTTTAGTTTAGTGCATGGTGATAGACATTGGTCTACTTGTAATGTTCACTATGTGGAAAGTCAGATTTTTTCAGCACCATTTATTAAAGGGGCTGTCTTTCTTCCAGTGAAAGTGTTGGACCCCTTTGTGAAAGATAAGGTAGTGGAGTGTCTGGAGTTGGGTCTGCATCTTCCTTTGCCATGTTCCCGGCCATGATGAATGCCCCCACCACAGGCCCCAAAGTGAGAGGTCCAAGCCATCATGGACTGAAACTTTTGAAAGCGTGAGCCAAAGCAAAGCCTTCTCTCAGAAGCTGATCATCTCAGACATTTGTGCCAGTGCTGGGAAGCTGGTTAATACATTTTCCATATTGCTTTAGTCACAGCAGTAGGCATTTTGGTGTGACTGTGCCTCCTGATGTGTGGGATTCATGGGCATCATTTAGTGAGGTGGTGCTTGAAGATTCCAGCACAGCTGGGAGTGGTGGCACACACCTATAATGCTGACACTCGGCAGGCTGAGGCCAGAGGATTTCTGTGAGTTCAAGACCTCCAGCCCAGGCTACATAGTGCATTCAAGGCCATCCTGGACTAGAGAGTGAGACCTTGTCTCAGGAATAGAAACACCCCCCCACACACACACACACACACACTGAGCGTGTCTGAGACTGCAGCTCCTTGGTGTGATCCCTCTCTGTCCCTGCCCCACCTCCTCACACCTCCAGCACACGCCTCTTGGTCCTGTGTGTTGTCCGTGACGTCTGAGGGTGACTCATCTGCCCGCTGCTTCTCCTCTCCTGACTGAGCCTCAGCCTCCCAGAGCTGATGCTTTGAACAAAGATGGGGCAAAGCCAAGGTGGCTTGGCTTCCTGTGGCCTGCTTATCAGAGAGACTTACTTTGCAGGCACAACCCGTAATTACCATGAGGGAAATGGGTGTGCTGTGGTGACTGGGAGATCTCTCTCCTGCTGTGTTCTCAGGCACACAGTCTTTCTACCTGGCAAGAGATGTCACTTCCCATCCAGGATGCCAAAGCCAGATCAGCAGGTGCCTCAGAAAAAGAGAAGCTTTGTAAAATAAACACAGATTGACCACCCCGCCCTTCCACACTACCTCAGCCCCTCCCCACCCTCCTGACCCCTTAGGCCACCACATTTCTCTCCCCAGCCTCTCTTTGTAGTGCCTTTCTTCACCCTATATTTCTTCTATCCATATGGTCTTTTCCCTCTAATCTCTGCCTAGCCCTACCTGCACATCTTCTGCTATCTCACAGTCTTGGTCTGTCCAGGATTCTGCAAAGTCCACCCTGACAAACCCAGGAGAGAGGACTGAACTGTCCTTGGTCATCTCCCCTCTCCCTCCTCTGCAGCTCTACTGTATTCAGGTCAACCTAGGGTGAATCAGGCCATGGGCAGAGAGCCTTCACTTCTGTGCACAGTGTTCCAGAGGCCCCTGTCCCACAGCCTTCCTGTTTTACATTTCAGAAAAATTGCTAGTATTTTATTGCATATTTTTGCATCTATGTTTATTAGGGAGATATTTGCATCTATGTAGCTCTCTTTCTTAGTTAGTCCTTCTCTGGTTTTGGTGTCAGGGTAATGTTTTCTTCCAGGAATGAATTTCGGGTTATTACTTCCCTTTGAAATTCATTAAAGAGTTTGAGAATTAGTAGTATTAGTTCTTCTTTAAATTTCTTGCAGAATTCAGTTTTGGATTCCATTGTTACTGGTTTATTTAGGATTTTTATATTTTCTTGATTTAGCTTTGTAAATTCATATGTATCTAGGAATCTGTCCATTTCTGCTGCATTTTCTGTCTTATTAGAATACAATTTCTCCAAGCAGGTAGAGACGATCTTCTGGATTTCTGCAGGATCTGTTGCGATTTCACCCTTTTCATTCCTAATTGTGTGGATCAGATTTTCTTTTTCCTTTTTTTGATAATGATGGCTAAGTGTTTGTGGGTTTTATTTAATCTTTCAAAGAACCATCATTTTGATTTATTCATTCTTTTTATTGTTTTCTGAGTCTCCATTGCATTAATTTATACTCTGTTCCTTATAATGTCCTCCCTTGTATGAGCTTGGAGCTTGGCCTGGTCTTCTTTTCTTGAAGCTTGATTTTCAAGATTATAATGTTTATTTGTGGTCACACTGCTTTCTTGATACGGGTATTCACTGCGATGAATAGCCCTCGTAGGACTGCTTTCACTTGTCCCATAAGTACTAATATGTTGTATTGGCATTGTTGTGTACTTGTAGGAACTGCCTAATTTCTCTCTTTTTTTACATTATTTTTTATTTTAAAGAGAATAAAACCAAGGAAAATAAAACAGAATAAAACCAATAAAACAAACCAGTGTGATACAAGACTTCAATATATTGCAAAATCTACAATAGTTACCATAATGCCTTTTGTGGTCTTCAAAACAGCTGCAGATATCTTCAGACATAGTAAAAATCAAACAGAACAGAATAGAATAGAACCAATAAAAAAAACAATGAATGCAATAAAGGACTTCAAAACAATCCAATAGTAAATCCAAAATGCCTACCATAATATATCTTGCTATCTTTGAAATAGCTTCTCCTGCCATGGGATTTAACATAATCAAACAAAAGAAAAGAAAAGAAAACCCAACCCAACAAAACAATGAAAATGTTATAGGACTTCAAAACAAGACAATAGGGAATCAACAATAGCTACCACCCTCAGAAGGAGATCCCTTACTAGATTCCACAGTGCCAAACACTTTCTTCTGAACTGGCCTTAGACCTGCAAGGTCAGTGAAACACCAAAGCACCATGGGCATCCAATTGCATTTCACCTCAATAGCTATCATCACAGCCTGTGTTTCTCTGGATCAGCTGGTTGCTTATGGAGGGGCGGCCTTGGTACTTCTTGTTTGCCAGCCCATGCACTAGAAGGGGCTGTGGTCTGGCTGTCTCCATTCCAGTGGCAGTCTGCACATGGCGCTGGTTCCCTGGTGTGGCCTTGTTCCCTTCCGCTGCAGTCCATGAATGGCACTGTCTCATGGGCAAAGTCTGGGGTCTGTCTGTCCCCACTCTGGTGGCAGTCCATGCATGGTGCTGGTTCCAAGGTGGCGCTTGCTTCCTGGTGTGGCCTTGTCCTCTCCCCTTTCAGTCCACAAATCCTAATTTCTCTTTAATTTTATCTGTGACCCATTGCTTGTTCAGTAGTTACTTATTTATTTGTTTGTTTGCTTGTTTTTGCAGCACTGGGGATTGAACTCACAACCTCGTGCCTGCCAGACAGGCACTTAAGCCACTGAGCCAAACTCCCAGCCCTAGTTTTTTGAGGCAGGTTGCACAATGTAGCTCACGCTGGCCTTGCACTCATGTTGTAGCCCAAGCTGGCCTCAAAGTCACAACGCTCCTCCTACCTCAGCCTCCCAAGTGCTGGGGTTAAAAGCGTGCGCCACCACGCCTGGCAAGTAGTTTGTTATTTAATTTCCATGTGTTTATGAAGTTCATGAGGTGTCTTTTGCCATTAATTTCCAATTTCATTGTGCTATGATCTGATAATATGCATGGGATAATTTTAATTACTTTGTATTTAGTTAAGCATGTTTCATGGCATGTATGTGTCTAGTTTGGAGAACATCTAGTGCACAGCAGAGAAGAATGTATATTCTGATACCGTGGGGTGGAACACTCTTTAGCCCTCTACTTAGTCCATTTGTTCAAAAGTTTGGCTCAGTTCTAATGTTTCTTTGTTGATGTACTGTGTAGTTTATCAGTCTATTTGTCATAGCAGTTATAGAAATTCCCTCAATATGACTGCCTTAGTGCTTATTTGACTGTTCTTGTCTGTTAATATTTGTTTTACATAGTTGCATGCACTGGTATTTGTTGCACCTATATTTATGGTAGTTTTTTGTCTTGGATTGTTCCCTTTACAAGGATTTAGTGACCCTTTTTGTCTCTCCTAATCAGTCTTAAAATCTACTTTTTCTACAAAGAGAATAACTACCCATGGCTTTTTTCTGGGTTCCTGTCATAAGGAGTACTGTTTTCCATACTCTGTCTTCTAATCTATGAGTTTCTTTTTGAATTATGTGTGTGTGTTGTATGCAGTATATTGCTGGAGCTTGCTGCAGGATCCATTTGCCAGTCCATATCCTTTGATTGGTGAATGAAGACCATTAATGTGATGGTTGTGGTGGATATGTATTGAATTATTCTTGCATGCTATTGTTTTGTGGTTGACTCCCCCTGCCCCCCATTTAATGCCTGGTGAATTCATTCGGTAGGGCATTCATGGAGTTGTACTTCTTTGTATCTATTTCTACACTGTCCTTCCTAGTATTTTGGAGTGCTGGTTTTGTGGTCATGAATTTCCTCAGGTGGTCTTTGTCATGGAAGTATCTTATTTCTCCATTAATTTTGAAAGACAGTTTTGCACGACACATATCTGGGTTGGAGGTTGTTTTCTTTTAGGGCTTGAAATACTTCACTGCAGGCTGTCCTTGACTGGACAGTTTGTGTTGAGAATTCAGCTGTGATTTTGATGGGCTTTCCTTTATACTAATTTGTTTCTTTTCTCTAACAACTTTTAATATCCTGTTCTTGTGTTGAATTTCTGGAATCTTGAGTATTACATGCCTACCTGTAGATATTTTGATTGGGGCTAATGGGAGTCCTATTTACCTCCCTTATCTGTATATCAAATTCTTTCACCCTACCAGGAAAGTTTTCTGTGATAATGTATGAAATGCTTTTTTATATCATTCAAGCTATCTCCTACTTTTTCATTTATGCCCATATAGTTTGTTATTCTTTGCATTATATAGCAGCTGCTAGATTGAGTTTTCAGGGTCCCTTGCTATTTTTAAGAAATCTTCCTTTTCATGATTGCTAAGAACAAGCCTGTCTTCTCTGTCGGAGATTCTCTCCTGACACTGGTGTATTCAGCTGTGGATACTTTCAATGGAATTTTTGCTCTCCTGGATAGCTACTTGAATCTGTTTTATGTATTCCATTTGTTTCCTATGTTGGACAGTCATAGTTGCCATTATTTCCATCTGTTCATCTATTTTATTTTATGTGTATCTGCTCGAGTCATGTTTTTCATTGTGGCCATCATCTCTGTTGTTATATGAGAAATTATTTCTAATTTGATTTTTTCCTAGAGTGTCATTCATTTGCTTTGTTGTTACCGCTTCAGTGAGGCTATGTGTTTGGTTTGCAAATTGTCCCACCTCACTGACCCATTAGTTTGCCTTTGTTGAACTGGATGTTTAGTACTGTATCTTGTGTAAATATCTTCTCATTTTCTACTTTTTAATGTTTAATTCTTGGGTTGATGCTTTTAAATAGCCTCTGGTGTATAGCTATATTGCTCATATTTAGAAGCCTTAGGAAATACTTACTTCTCAGAGGTGTTTTCCATGTGTAGGTGGCTTTTGGGTTTTGAGTGTTGCAGGATCCTACTTCTTCAATTCACTGGGGATGAGAAGTTTCTGCCTTCTTGCCCCAACCCCTGGCTCTTTTGTACTGGCTCACAGTATTTTATATCACCTTCAGACAATCTCAGTCTTGGTATTCAAGGAGGAACAGCTGGTTAGAACAATGATGTCACTTTGGAGAAAGAGGTATAATCAGTAATAGCAATAGCATCAGGCTATATGTGTAGAACATAACAAACTGTGGTATCCATTAACTTGCCACCTTTAATTCATATGACCTGGATTTGTGGTTGTGTAATAATATCCAAGACAAACCATAAAATTGTATGCAGTAAAAAAGAAGCCTTCAGTATACCAATTTTATCCTCAAGGGAGAAAATTTAGAAGGAACTAGGGAGAAAATTGAGAAATAGAAGAAAAGGAAGAGATTAGAAACCAGGCTGGAGGACAAAGGAGGATCATGCAAACTTTGGGAAACTAGTATAGAAGACAGAAGTGAAAGAGAGAAGGAAGAAATAAAAGCAAGAATACAATAGAACACCAACCACAAAGAAATTAGAAACCATGTTCACACTCACACAAAAACAAGATCAAGCAATGAAAAAAATATAAATGCAGAAAAAAAGCAGGAACAGAAAGAGAAAAAAGTCCACTTCACAGTTTGTCTCTACCGTCACGTAAACAATGTGTGGAGACAGAGTCCAGATCCATGTGGATTTACCTCAGCAAGCCAGCAGTGGCTTTACAGTGGGGTAGTGAATAATCTCAGTGAGCCTGCACCTTTATTTTCCCTGAAGTTCAGGCTGTTTTCTGGCCACGAGGCTGGAACCAGACCTGTTCATTTTACAGCAGTCGGCACACCTGCTGTGGGCTTGAATTCAGCTGGAATCCACTAGGTGGAGCCAGCAGTCTTTCCGAGATCCTAGTGGCTCCCATCCAATCACCCTCTCCCGGGGAATGACCCTGTCTGCTCCAATCACCACCTAGTGCAGTCGACATTGTCCACTGCTCCTTAGCACTGCTACATCTCTCTCTGGTGTTTCCAGCAGTCACTGTGTGCCCACAGGTTCAAACTGCTTCTTCCATGCTGTGAGTTCTGATTCAGAGAAGGCACAGCCTGCTATCTCCTTCTTCTTCATTGAAGTTTCTCTCTTTGCCATCCCTGTGGGTTTCAATTCTCCTTTCACATCCTTCCTGGTCTAAGGGACCAACTTTTCTTCTTCATCTTCTTAGATTTCTATATTCCAGTGTCTGGATACCAAGTCTTGATGAGGCTCTTTTTCTGATGCGTACTACTCTGTCATTTTCCTAGAAGTCTTCCAGGATCAGTCTTAGCACACATGGGCAGTACTCAAAGGATCCCACATGTCCATAACCACCACTCCTCTTACACATTATTTCACACCTTCTGCCTCTTCCTAAGTATAAAACACCAGCTCTATTATGTTCTTACTTTTTATCTGAGACTAGATTTCGTCTATCAATGAGGAAACAGAAGCCAAGCCAGCAGGGCCTCTCTACTGTCCACTTTCCTGTCTCTTCTATTCTGTCTCTCCTCTTTCACAGATGAATCCCCATGCTCCTATCTAGATCCCCCCTTCTACTTCGCACAACAACCTGACTCTCTCTCCCACTCAAGGACTCCAGCATTCCTCTCTGCTGGTATCCAGTCTTTCTGCTCCACTGGGATGTTCTGGTCGACCTGCATGGGCAAAAACTTCCTTCTGCCTTGGCAAGGAAGGGAGAGTCTCATTTGATTCCATGTCCACCTCTCCTTCCTGCTCACATCTGGAGTCTGCTTCATGACACAATTAGCCCTGTGCCCACTTCTGTGCATCCTGTCCCTTGGGGAGCCCATTTTCTGCACAGTCCTGTCCTCACCCCTCTGCTGAAACAGCTCCTGCCATGGTCACAGTGAATCTGAGGGCAGAACCCTGTTTTCTATACTTGCTCCATTTACCCTCATGGTGACACACGGTCTTCTCCCATCTACCACCTCCCCGCAACCCATGCTCACAACCAAATCTCCTCACCTGAACTCCCAATTGCCGAGCTCTGCTGCCCTAGTAATCCCCATCCAGGAGTGAATGCCATCTCCTTTCTTTCCACTGCTCCTACCAAACTCCTGGAGTTGTACTTGATGCTTTCAAACTGGACATATAACATGTTTTCAAAATCTGTTTGTTGCACCTTTGCTTTTTTTTTAATTTAAGAGGGAAAAAAGACACATATAAGAAAGATGAAAAGCAAAAGAGACAAACAAACGGCTAGAGCAAATGCACAGCAGTAACGTTATAGGTTTACAAAACAGGATGATAGAAACTTGACAATGGTTGCAATATTGTGTATCGTTATCCTCAAAATGGTTGCTCACATTAACAGATTAGACATGTAAAATTGATCTAATCATATGAGTATTAACTGTTCTT